>CM059227.1:21555361-21646436 GCA_030347435.1 Clarias fuscus | reverse complement strand
CAGAATAATGAAAAGACATGGATGATTTGAGACCATGAAGGATTTTTTTATAATTTGAATTGTCTTGCTATGGCGACGATTTATCTAGAGAAAAAACCTAAAATGAAGTGCAAAAAAATAAATCTTCTCATATCGTACGAGTGGAAAGACCTACGGTTCCAAAGTTTTACGGCTATACACTGAAACTGATTATGAGTAAGGCCTGAGTGCCTGGAGCCCGGGCGTGGCCCAGGGCCTGGACAGCGCCCCCTGGAACTTTGTAAAAAATTTAGCTGCATAATTCATATCCACTTTCACATATATGCATGAGACCCAGTAGAAATTTAGATCTCATTGAGATGAACAACTTGCATATCCCATACTGGAATCCGCTGAACAGGAAGTCAGTTATTTGGCGTTGATTGAAAAACGCACCCATTGGAATGTGATATACTACTCTTACAGGATTCATAGGTTTTTGACCAAACAGGGTCTAATATAATCTCAAGACATTGAGGATCTAATATTGTGAAGGGCTGGTTGATATCTTAAACGGTTCGGCCGTGGCGAGCCCTTAAACCTATGGCGAATAACAGGAAACAGGAAGTGGCTAATAACTTCTGTATAAATTGAGTGACATTCATCAAACCTCAGCAGTAGGTTAAGAGAAGAGTCCTGCTCACAGTGACATGGGTCCCGTGAGTCTCAGTCATAGCGCCACCAACTGGCAGCAGAAAGTGTCTACTTTCAGAAATTAAATTCTTTTGTGGCTAATTTTCAGCAAATTGGCTTCAAAATCAGGCACAATAATTGGAAGACACGGCTGATGTGACACTGTAAAGGACTTTTTGATACGTTGAATAGTATTGCTATGGCAACATATCATTTTGAGCAAATAGAAGATACTTATATCCACCAAGTGGAAAATCCTAATGTGCCCAAACATTTTAGGTAGAAAAAACAACTGCTTCTGAGTAGATTTCTTGAGTTTCATGTTTTTGTGATGCTCACACAGCTCCCAACAATTTTTACAGTATATTTATCAGCTTTGGCCTGAACTGTCTCCACTCAGTCCTGCAGTAATAAAATATGTCCAGTAGATGGCAGTAGTAGGCAGGTATTCTGCAGTCAGGTCTTTCCCCTTCTCCTTTACTATGGCTTCATGTTTACAATTTAAACATATGCAGAAATGATCAAAAATAAACAATAGAAACATTTAAATTGCCCACTGTACAACATACACACACACACACACACACACACACACACACACACACACACATTATATGTGACATCACATTCAGGAACATCCTTAAACTTACACCGATAATTTATTTATAACACACATCACCAATATTAACACACAGACTCACACACCATACACACACACACACACGCACACACGCACACACACACACACACCATATACACAAACTCGCACAAACACAAGCACATTTACTCGTCACACACATACTGACACATCTACATGTCACACACCTCTCTCCCTCACTCTCTCTCACACACACACACACACACATACATCACATCACATCACTGTCACACACCTCTCTCCCTCACTCTCACACACACATCACACATTTTGATATCTCAAACGGATCAGCTGTGATAATGTCTTAAACTTACACCCAACAATTATTAATAACACACATCACTAATATTAACACACAGATGCAGACACCATACACACAAACATGCACAAACACAAGCACACATCACTAATGTTAACACACTAAATAAACACACACACAAACACAAAGATATCTCACACACATGCATGCACACACACAAACAAGTACACTCATACATCACACACATGCACACCTACATACACACACATTATAACATCACAAATTGTAACACTCACACACTCACATCTCTGTCTCACACACCCTCACACAGAAACACACACACCCATTAACAAGTCACATATCTTAAACATACTAACACACACTACTGTTAACACAGACTTACACACCACACACACACACACTCATTATATTCAGTGACACAGACAGTGACATCACATTCAGGAACATCCTTAAACTTACACCGATAAATTATTTATAACACACATCACCAATATTAACACACAGACTCACACACCATACACACACACACACACACACACAGACGCACATAAATATTCATATACATGCACAGTAGAGACATTAGAGATTAGATGCTGAGTCCCATTTGCCATCAGTGGACATTCTTATAATCTCTTTCATGAGAAACATACTGTCACGTCTGTCCTTTTGCCATTCCCCTATAAGCTGCCTTCAAAATCAGGCACAATAATTGGAAGACACGGCGGATGTCACACTGTAAAGAACTTTTTGCTGCGCTGAATACTGTTGCTATGGCAAGGTAAAAAATTAAGGAAAATTAAAGTTGCAAGCAACGATGACGGGCCCAAGCAACGGGCGCGGTCCCCACCCCGGGCGCACCGCACAACCTGCGTGTTATTCGAGTGTGTCAAAACCTCGAAAAAGTCATTGGCACCCGGTTGCACCGCGGAACTTGCACACCGAACGTCACACATCATACTGGGCTAATATCAGTTTGGGCCCTAAATATGTGTGTGTGTGTGTGTGTGTGACTAGTTAATGTGTCAGTCTGTCTCTGATGAGTAAATGTGTTTTTGCGTGTTTGTGTGTGTGTGGTGTGTGAATCTGTGTGTTAACATTAGTGATGTGTGTGTTAGTATGTCTAAGACATGTGACTTGTTAGTGGATGTGTGTGTTTCTGCGTGAGGGTGTGTGAGACAGAGATGTGAGTGTGTGAGTGTTATAATTTGTGATGTTATAATGTGTGAGTATGTAGGTGCTCATTTGTGTATTGTACGAGTGTATTTGTTTGTGTGTGCATGCATGTGTGTGCGTGTGTGTGAGAGGTGTTTTTTTTTGTGTGTGTGTGTGTGTGTGTTTCTGTGTGTGTGTTTATTTAGTGTGTTAACATTAGTGATGTGTGCTTGTGTTTGTGCATGTTTGTGTGTATGGTGTGTTCAAATATTAGTGATTTGTGTGTGATTAATAATTGTTGGGTGTAAGTTTAAGACATTATCACGGCTGACCCGTTTGAGATATCAAAATGTGTGATGTGTGTGTGAGAGTGAGGGAGAGAGGTGTGTGACAGTGATGTGATGTGATGTGATGTGTGTGTGTGTGTGTGTGTGTGTGTGTGTGTGTGTGTGTGTGTGTGTGTGAGAGAGAGTGAGGGAGAGAGGTATGTGACATGTAGATGTGTCAGTCTGTGTGTGACGAGTAAATGTGCTTGTGTGAGTTTGTGTATATGGTGTGTGTGTGTGTGTGTGTGTGTGTATGGTGTGTGAGTCTGTGTGTAAATATTGGTGATGTGTGTTATGAATAATTTATCGGTGTAAGTTTAAGGATGTTCCTGAATGTGATGTCACTGTCTGTGTCACTGAATATAATGAGTGTGTGTGTGTGGTGTGTAAGTCTGTGTTAACAGTAGTGTGTGTTAGTATGTTTAAGATATGTGACTTGTTAATGGGTGTGTGTGTTTCTGCGTGAGGGTGTGTGAGACAGAGATGTGAGTGTGTGAGTGTTACAATTTGTGATGTTATAATGTGTGTGCATGTGTGTGATGTACGAGTGTACTTGTTTGTGTGTGTGCATGCATGTGTGTGAGATATCTTTGTGTTTGTGTGTGTGTTTATTTAGTGTGTTAACATTAGTGATGTGTGCTTGTGTTTGTGCATGTTTGTGTGTATGGTGTCTGCATCTGTGTGTTAATATTAGTGATGTGTGTGTTATTAATAATTGTTGGGTGTAAGTTTAAGACATTATCACGGCTGATACGTTTGAGATATCAAAATGTGTGATGTGATGTGATGTGTGTGTGAGAGTGAGGGAGAGATGTGTGTGACAGTGATGTGATGTGATGTGATTTGTGTGTGTGTGTGTGTGTGTGTGTGTGTGTGTGTCCGTGTGTGTGTCCGTGTGTGTGTCCGTGTGTGTGTGTCCGTGTGTGTGTTTCCGTGTGTGTGTGTCCGTGTGTGTGTGTGATGTGATGTGATGTGTGTGTGACAGTCAGGGAGAGAGGTGTGTGAGATGTAGATGTGTCAGTCTGTGTGTGACGAGTAAATATGCTTGTGTTTGTGCGTGTTTGTGTATATGGAGTGTGTGTGTGTGTTTGTGTGTATGGTGTGTGAGTCTGTGTGTGAACATTAGTGATATGTGTGTTATTAATCATTTGTCGGTGTAAGTTTAAGACATTAGCACGGCTGAGACATTTGAGATATCAAAACTGATTTGCAATGACAAACTCACCCACACACTATAGGTGCGCAGGAGCCTCTTGTTTTCCTAAGGATCTTTTTCCTTTTTCATGATATATTGATTTTTATTTAGTCAGGTAACATTAGTGACGTGTGCTTGTGATGTGTGATGTGTGTGTGTGTGCATGTAGGATAGTTAGTGTGTTCATATTGTGTATTTGTCGGGATGTGTACATGACCGATGTGTAGAGTGTGTGTGTTTGTATGGGGTGTGTGTGTGTGTGTGTGTGTGTGTTTAGAATGTGTGGTCTGGTGTGTATATCGCCGCGCTTGTCCCCTAGACTGAATGTTGCACAGTGGGCAATTTAAATGTTTGTATTGTTTATTTTTTATGATTTCTGTATATATTTAAATTGTAAACAAGAAGCCATAGTAAAGGAGAAGGGGAAAGACCTGATTGCAGAATACCTGCCTACTACTGCCATCTACTGGACATATTTTATTACTGCAGGAGTCAGTACAGACAGTTCAGGACAAGGATGATAAATATACTGTAAAAAATTGTTGGGAGCTGTATGAGCATCACAAAAACATGAAACTCAAGAAATCTACTCAGAACCAGTTGTTCTTTCTACATAAAATGTTTGGGCACATTAGGACTTTCCACTTGGTGGATATAAGTGTCTTATGTTTGCTCCAAATGATATGTTGCCATATCAACACTATTCAACGTATCAAAAAGTCCTTTACAGTGTGACATCAGCCGTGTCTTCCAATTATTGTGCCTGATTTTGAAGCCAATTTGCTGAAAATTAGCCACAAAAGAATTTAATTTCTGAAAGTAGACACTTTCTGCTGCCAGTTGGTGGCGCTATGACTGAGACTCACGGGACCCATGTCACTGTGAGCAGGACTCTTCTCTTAACCTACTGCTGAGGTTTGATGAACGTCACTCAATTTATACAGAAGTTATTAGCCACTTCCTGTTTCCTGTTATTCGCCGTATTTTTAAGGGCTCGCCACGGCCGACCCGTTTAAGATATCAACCAGCCGTTCACAATATTAGATCCTCAATGTCTTGAGATTATATTAGACCCTGTTTGGTCAAAAACATATGAATCCTGTAAGAGTAGTATATCACATTCCAATGGGTGCGTTTTTCAAACAACGCAAAATAACCGACTTCCTGTTCAGCGGATTCCATGACATGGGTTATGCAAGTTGTTCAACTCAATGAGATCTAAATTTATACTGGGTCTCATTCATATATGTGAAAGTGGATATGAGTTATGCAGCTTAAACTTTACAAAGTTCCAGGGGGCGCTGTACAGGCCCTGTGGCACGCCCGGGCTCCAGGCTCTCAGGGCTTCCTCGCAATCAGTGAGAGTCTACACCCATACAATTTTGGAACCGTAGGTCTTTCCACTCGTAAGATATGAGAAGAATAGTTTTCTTCGATTTTTTCTTGAGTTAAATCGTCACCATAGCAACACGATTCAAATTAGAAAAAAAATCCTTCATGATTTCAAATGACCCATGTCTTTTCATTATTCTGACTGATTTTGAACCAAATCAGGTGAAAGTAAAGGACAAAATATTACTGATTTCCAAAAGTGACACACTTCCTGCTGCCACTTGGTGGCGCTATGACATAGACTCATGATTGTCATATCATGTGATCAGCTTCCTACTCTTAACATACCTGTAAAGTTTCATGTGCATAACGTAATGTACACAGAAGTTATTAGCCACTTCCTGTTTCATTTTATTCGCCATAATTTTAAAGCGTCGTCACGGCCGAACCGTTCGAGGTATCAAAAAGATCTCTGCAATTTTGCATCGGCAACTTGTTTAGATCATATTTAGCTGGTTTGGTGCGAATTGGAAAAATTTCCTAGGAGGAGTTTATCACATTCCATTGGGTGCGTTTTGCAAACAACTCAAAATAACTCACTTCCTGTTGATTAGAACTGATGACATGCAGCGCGAAACTTGTTCAGTTTGATGAGCTCTAAATGTTCACCGAGTATTATAAGTATACGTGCAAGTGTGTCTGAGCTATAAGGCAAGACTCTGTAGGGGGCGCTGTGCGGGGCGTGTGCGACGCCCCGGGCCGAGCCCCACTGAGGACCTGTTGGCCGCAGATTCCAATCTGTGTGCAAATTTTGGTGAGTTTTTGAGTATGTTAAGAGGCCCGAAAGTGCCCGGATGATTGAAAGAAAAATAATAAAAATAAAAATAATAATCCTTAGAAGAACAATAGGGCCCTGCGCACTACAGTGCTTGGGCCCTAACTATGATACTCATATCCAACAAGTGGAAAGTCCTAATGTCTCCAAACATTTTACATAGAAGGAACTACTGGTTCTGAGTAAATTTCTTGAGTTTCTCGATTTTGTTATGCTCATACGCCTCCCAACAATATTTTATGTTTATTAACTCATTGTTTTAAAAAAGTGTATAAACTAACTCCTGCAGTACTAAACTATGGCCACTAGATGGATGTATCACACCACACATCTCACACAAACGAAGAGACGCACACAGACACACGTGACCTCCCCCTCCCTCACAGATTTGAGTTTTGGTGAAGCGGACTGACACAAACGCTGCCGCTGAATAGTTGTTTATGGACTGTTTAATTGTTTACAAATCGCCCTTTGGATCAAGTTTTGTGCGTGAAGTCTTTAACTATATTAACAATGGACATTTTATCTGTTCCGGTAACAAGTTATTATTATAAGTTATTATGCCCGTGAGGTCGCGATATAAATATATATATATATTTACATGTGTGTGTGTGTGTGTGTGTGTGTGTGTGTGTGTGTGTGTGTGTGTGTGTATTCTTAGTAAGTATGCCTAGAATCAATATGTTATTGTGACTGTCACTATTATCTTTTGCTGTTGTTATTTCGTGTTATAAACACACACACATTTAAAACACGGCCCGTAGCTTTAAGGGCCACGGCGAATAACAGGAAACAGGAAGTGGCTAATAACTTCTGTCTAAATTGTGTGACGTTCATCAAACCTCAGCAGTAGGTTAAGAGAAGAGTCCTGCTCACAGTGACATGGGTCCCGTGAGTCTCAGTCATAGCGCCACCAACTGGCAGCAGAAAGTGTCTACTTTCAGAAATTAAATTCTTTTGTGGCTAATTTTCAGCAAATTGGCTTCAAAATCAGCCACAATAATTGGAAGACACGGCTGATGTCACACTGTAAAGGACTTTTTGATACGTTGAATAGTGTTGCTATGGCAACATATAATTTTGAGCAAATATAAGATACTTATATCCACCAAGTGGAAAGTCCTAATGTGCCCAAACATTTTTGGTAGAAAGAACAACTGCTTCTGAGTAGATTTCTTCAGTTTCATGTTTTTGTGATGCTCACACAGCTCCCAACAATTTTTACAGTATATTTATCAGCCTTGGTCTGAACTGTCTCCACTGACTCCTGCAGTAATAAAATATGTCCAGTAGATGGCAGTAGTAGGCAGGTATTCTGCAGTCAGGTCTTTCCCCTTCTCCTTTACTATGCCTTCATGTTTACAGTTTAAACATATGCAGAAATCATAAAAAAATAAACAACACAAACATTTAATTTGCCCACTGTACAACATACACACACACACACACACACACACACATTATATGTGACATCACATTCAGGAACATCCTTAAACTTACACCGATAAATTATTTATAACACACATCACTAATGTTAACACACAGACTCACACACCATACACACACACACACACACACACACAAACATCCAAAAACACACACACACACACACACCATATACACAAACTCGCACAAACACAAGCACATTTACTCGTCACACACAGACTGACACATCTACATGTCACACACCTCTCTCCCTCACTCTCTCTCTCACACACACACACACATCACATCACTGTCACACACCTCTCTCCCTCACTCTCACACACACACATCACACATTTTGATATCTCAAATGGGTCAGCCGTGATAATGTCTTAAACTTACACCCAACAATTATTAATCACACACAAATCACTAATATTTGAACACACCATACACACAAACATGCACAAATACAAGCACACATCACTAATGTTAACACACTAAAAACACACACACACACACACACACAAACACATCTCACACACACGCACACACATGCATGCACACACAAACAAATACACTCGTACATCACACAAATGAGCACCTACATACACACACACATTATAACATCACAAATTATAACACTCACACACTCACATCTCTGTCTCACACATCCTCACGCAGAAACACACACATCCACTAACAAGTCACATGTCTTAGACATACTAACACACACATCGCTAATGTTAACACACAGACTCACACACCACACACACACACAAACACATTTACTCATCAGAGACAGACTGACACATTAACTAGTCACACACACACACACACACACACACACACACACCCACACACACAAATATTTAGGGCCCAAACTGATATTAGCCCACTATGATGTGTGACGTTCTATGTGCAAGTTCCGCGGTGCAACCGGGTGCCAGTGACTTTTTCGAGGTTTTGACACACTCGAATAACACGCAGGTTGTGCGGTGCGCCCGGGGTGGGGACCGCGCCCCTTGCTTGGGCCCGTCATCGTTGCTTGCAACTATATTTTTATTTGTTTGCATGTTGAAACAGGATCATAATGAGTGAATAAGCCCACAAATGGGCACCAGGCCACTGTTAATTGATCAGTTTAGTTATCATGTGTTTATGTATTAAGAAACATCTTTTATCTAGTTTTAATTGGATTTTTGTACTATTTCTTTTCTCTGTAAGTGTCCTGTCTGGGGAATTAAACCAGGCTTCTCCGGAGCTCATAGTCAGTTAGCCAGTGTGAAGATAGCATTAGTGTAATCATCGCACTCCTCACACGATCATTCCCTCAGACCTACACACACCTATAATCACATATACTTCCACACTCATACTTACATACAGTCACAAACAGATGCAAACACACACACACACACTCACATTCTTAGTGAGCGGGGTGTTGCATACCTGGGGTTGCACTTCTGACACACCCCTTGTTTACATGCAGTGATGTTAAAAAAGAAGTCATTAAATTACTTAATTTTTTATTAAGGTCAGTATAGTTATTTACTCCATAGTATCAGTTATATATTTTTGTCCATGTTTTATCAGTTCACCTGAATTATGATGCAAAAACAAGTCCTGCTATATGTTGACATAAGGTGTTTGCCTCAATATAACACTAATAAAACACACTTTGACACTACCTTTTGGACTTCATACAAACCCTCCTGCCTCCTTATGTGTAATTGAGAGTGACACCCTTGGTAAAGGATTAACAGAAGTGAAACCCTGGTAGTGGAGTGCAAAAAGGTGAAAAGGAAATAAACTAGAGGAGCTGTATCTCTAAAAGGTAACTGTCCTTATGTTATATTTGATGGCCTTTATTTGGAACAATATTCTGTATCTTCTGTTGTGTGACTGGATAAGAGTTTGGGCTTTGGTGTGTTTACTGCAGTTAAATTATTCTCATTCTCAGACACTGTAAGACTTTAAGACTGCAGGTTATGAATGTGATATCTAAATGATAATCAAATGCACATTTTTAGTTAAGTTGGAAAACAACAGTGGCTTGTGTTAGTGCTCTCTTCCTCAAACGTTTCCCTTCTTATAATCATACAGCCTGGGAGTGAATTACCTTAAGTGTTATTTTTTAGTATTTAACTTAAGTCAAATAAGTAACATTTAAAAGTGCAAATTATTCGGTGTGACACAAAATATCATTAAATATTACTTCTACATGTTGCTCTTTGGAGTTCCAGGACCTTCTCTTGTGTACTGGTGCTTCTTAAACGTATTCTTTTCTGCCTTGGAAATACATTAATTTGGGTTTTGAATTTTATCTAATTATAAATGTTTATGTCATAATAGAAATAGATATGTTTCATGAGACATTTTCTTCATCTGCATGTTGTTTCTTTTAGCAGCTTATAACACATGTTTATGCTGCTGATTATTGGCTCTTTAGGTTTTAATTTTGTTAGTTTGTTTCATTTTCTTTTTTAAATTCATCTCTAATTAATCCTTATTAAATTACAGTGTGATCATTCAAATCAGCCTTATCTTATTGATTGAACTCTGGCTAAGCCATAAATGCTTGCCAAATTACGTAATAATTGCATACAGTATAATACAGATATTTGTTTAATTATTATTATTACTATAAGGAAAGATAGTAAACAAAGGGCTGGAAATGATCTTGGTAAGTGAAGAAGGTTCACACAACGAAACACCATTAAATAAACTTATTAAAGATTTGTTGATTGTATGATCTAGCCAGCCATCTTTCGGCACAGCCAGCATTCCGGACTGGGAACGAGAGGCTTACGTCTAGGCAGTGGCTTTTTCCCTTTCAAGAGCTGAGTCGAGGTGGCTGGGTCTCAGTGAGACTGGAAGTGCCGGGCTGGTTCTCCAGGGCTGGTCTCTTGGAGCAGTTAAACAGTGAGATTATTCCACACACCATGGGCTCCTGGAGTACATGGCATTACCCCAGTCTCTTTTCTGGGGGTGTGCACCCTTCACTGATTCATCTGTGACACTGATACACACGTCAACATGTGAAGAAAAAAATTAAAGAAATATGTTGGATTAGGAGATTTGGAGCCTATTTAAATGCTCAAATGCTGGTCATGATCTGTTCCTGGTTTTATTGTTTATTCACCTTTTCTCATCTAACTTTCAGTTCATTTCTGTCAGTATCCACTTCTGTTTTTATTATTTACTCACCTATTTCCTCTAAGTTCAGCCCTGCCTGTGGTGTGTTTCATTTGCTACCACTCTCAATCAGTTCCACCTTTCTCCAATTAACCTGTTTCTCTGCTTTCCACAATCACAGTTCACTCTCTGTACCCCGTAATATGTGTCTGCTGGATATCTGACTTTTAGACTGTCTGTTGAAATTGGATTCCGTCTCAGCTTCTAATAGCAGATTTACCTGTGGGTTTGTATTCTGTTTATTTCTGTCTATGTATACTGCAAGTATTCACTTATTCAATTATACTTAGAAAACCTAAGATACTCAATTTGCTTATTTGAAGGTCTTTATCATTCATGTTTTGGCTAGATCATTGCTTCTCAAACCTGGTCCTGTAGGATGGCAAACGGCATAGCTGGCCATCAAGGACTTCCTGTAGAAGTGTGTGACATTAGACCTTTTAAGAACCTTAAAAAGATCAACTCGGTGAATCTTAGAACAATAACAATAATACAATTCGCATTAAAACAAAATAATATGCTAAATTAAAATTTTATTCAAAGTGATATTACAAAATATTATTTCCAACAGAAGTCAGAGTGAAAACTGGAAATGGAGCAAACAACATCAAGTGAAGTCAAGTCAGCATTAGCAGAGGAGAATGTAAAAAAGACAGGAGAAGCAGAGAAAGCACAACCTAAGAGTGTGTTACAAGAGACAACTATAAAGAGGAATGAAGCAGAAGAGGAGGAAGCACAACCTGAGAGTGTGTTGGAGGAGGCAAATATAAAAAAAATGAAGCACAAGTGGAGGAAGCACAACCTGAGAGCGAGTTACAGGAGACGACTATAAAGAAAAATGAAGCACAAGTGGAGGAAGCACAACCTGAGAGCGAGTTACAGGAGACGACTATAAAGAAGAATGAAGCAGAAGAGGAGGAAGCACAACCTGAGTGCGAGTTACAGGAGACGACTATAAAGAAGAATGAAGCAGAAGAGGAGGAAGCACAACCTGAGAGCGAGTTACAGGAGACGACTATAAAGAAGAATGAAGCAGAAGAGGAGGAAGCACAACCTGAGTGCGAGTTACAGGAGACGACTATAAAGAGGAATGAAGCAGAAGAGGAGGAAGCACAACCTGAGAGTGTGTTGGAGGAGGCAAATATAAAAAAAAATGAAGCACAAGTGGAGGAAGCACAACCTGAGAGCGAGTTACAGGAGACGACTATAAAGAAAAATGAAGCACAAGTGGAGGAAGCACAACCTGAGAGCGAGTTACAGGAGACGACTATAAAGAAGAATGAAGCAGAAGAGGAGGAAGCACAACCTGAGTGCGAGTTACAGGAGGCGACTATAAAGAAGAATGAAGCAGAAGAGGAGGGAGCACAACCTGAGAGCGAGTTACAGGAGACGACTATAAAGAAAAATGAAGCACAAGTGGAGGAAGCACAACCTGAGAGCGAGTTACAGGAGACGACTATAAAGAAGAATGAAGCAGAAGAGGAGGAAGCACAACCTGAGTGCGAGTTACAGGAGACGACTATAAAGAAAAATGAAGCACAAGTGGAGGAAGCACAACCTGAGAGCGAGTTACAGGAGACGACTATAAAGAAGAATGAAGCAGAAGAGGAGGAAGCACAACCTGAGTGCGAGTTACAGGAGACGACTATAAAGAAGAATGAAGCAGAAGAGGAGGAAGCACAACCTGAGAGCGAGTTACAGGAGACGACTATAAAGAAGAATGAAGCACAAGTGGAGGAAGCACAACCTGAGAGCGAGTTACAGGAGACGACTATAAAGAAGAATGAAGCAGAAGAGGAGGAAGCACAACCTGAGTGCGAGTTACAGGAGACGACTATAAAGAAGAATGAAGCAGAAGAGGAGGAAGCACAACCTGAGTGCGAGTTACAGGAGACGACTATAAAGAGAGAGAAGAAGAAGAATGCACGACAAAAGAGCTGGTTAGAGGTAATCTCACTGTCTTATTATCTAAGAGTAAACATTTACTTTGTGATGCATTTTGTTTTGCTCGCAGAACAGAATGTGCTCAATAATTTTGTCAACATATGATTGCCCTAAATATGGTTTTCCATGTATTTTATAGAAAAGCATTGATTATTTCACTTGGCCAACCTTTGTGCTGGTTGTGGTTTTGCTGTGTATTGGATTGCACTGGGCCTTCAAAGGTAAATATCGATCAAATTACAGCTACCAAATATCACAATGAATTTGTTATATTAATAATAATGAATATGCACCTTCTTGTTTAAAGTATTGTTAGAGGCCTATAAATGGTATTTTCCTTATTAGGACATGAGATAAATCATCATGAGTTGAGACTGATGTTGGTGGGGAAAACTGGAGCAGGAAAGAGCGCATCAGGAAACACCATCCTGGGTGAAGAGGTCTTCAGAGTCGAGGCGTCTCCTGCATCTGTGACTGCAAGCTGTAGGAAGAAGAACAAAGTCCTGGATAGAAGAAATATCACCATAATTGACACTCCTGGTGTCATGGACACATGGTTACTATCTAACCAAACGGCTCACCATGCACATGAATGTATCTCCATGTCTTCTCCTGATCCTCATGTGTTCCTGCTGGTGATCAGACTGGGAAGGTTCACGGTGGAGGAAAGCAATGCTGTGAAGTGGATTCAGGAGAACTTTGGAGAAGAAGCTCTGAAGTTCACCATGATTCTGTTCACTGGTGGAGATCTGCTGGAAGGGAAACCAGTGGAGAAATTTATAAGTAATAGTATTGATCTTCAGAATCTTGTGGATACCTGTGAAGGTAGATATCATGTTTTTAACAACTATGAACAAAGTACCCGCACTCAAGTCACAGAGCTGTTTGAAAAGATAAATGCAATGCTACACCGGAACATGGGTTACTTTTACATTAAAGAGGTTCATCAGAAGATAAAGGAAAGAGAAGAGAAAGAGACCCAAACAGTGGAAGAGAAGAATATCGCTATGATGGCGAAACTGATCAGAGATGAAGAATTAAAGAGGAACCAGCTCAAAGAAGAGATGAAAGTTGCAGAAAGGAGGAAGATGAATGAGATGGCAATTAAACTGAGAGATGAGCAATATGAGAACAAACATCTTATGGCAGAATTAGAACGTACATATATTACATTGTTCTGGTTTAAGGTCACAATTGGCCTACTCCTTTTAATACTGCTCAAAGTGGGTTGCTTTCCAAAATGAATATAGTTGAATCATTGGGAGATTTTAACAAATAATCATGCTGTCTCTCAATTTTAATAAGTAAACTTTAAATGAAGTTTAAATACATTTGCCAAGTATACCTAATTTAAGTTTAATAATATCAGTGTACAAGTATACAAATATATACAAGTACATATTTAAATGTACAATTTATGTCATTCTTGGGATTAAACTGACTCACTTTTTATAGTTTATAGAAGTATACTTTAACATCCACTTTGGGAGTAAAGCTAGTAAACTTTATACGCAAGTTTTCGTTTGTATTGAAAGTGCAGTGCTTTTTTAAAAATATATATAATGTAAAATCGTATTAGATATGAATTGAATTTTATTTATTTATTTTTTTGGATTTTAATTCATAATGTGAAAAACTCATTTTAGTACACATAAAGTGAAATATTTTAAACTTTTTTGTTTAAATTCAATGATTACTACTACTTTTAATGTCTCCATGTGGGATAATTAACCTTGTTGCCACCCTCATTCTAATTTCTCACTCAGAAGTACAAGATGGAGATCATCTCAGGTCTCCCACCCAAGGGCCAACTGTGGGGGAGCAGGGGGCAAGCACACATCAAACTTCCAGAACCAATGCAATTACTAAAATTAATCATACTACAAAATGTTCACCTCTGAATATATACTAAGGTTTGCAAGTAGCCTAGTCTGGACTTAAATCCAATTAAGATCGAAAACCCTCCAGTGTGGTAAGGAGGATCTAATGAATCTAAGTGGTTTGGACACCCCTTCTAATTCCATGGCCTTTCCTGATTTTTATTTATTTCTACGTTGTTTCTTTTATTTATTTCTACGTACGTTATGAAACAATGCAGAAGATGCCCAAAATTTGCAATAATCTCCCTTGAACAGTTGATATTAAGATGTATCTGCTACTTCTGGGGCAGTGGTGGCTCAGAGGGCTAAGGCACTGAGTTACTGATCAGAAGATTGGCGGTTCGATTCCCAGCTCAGCCAGGTTGCCATTGTTGGGCCCTTGAGCAAGGCCCTTAACCCCAACTGCTCGCTGTACCATGGCTGACCCTGCGCTCTGACCCCAGTTACACTGGGATATGCGAAGAAGGAATTTCACTGTGCTGTAATGTATATGTGACAAATAAAGGCTTTAATTTACTTTACTTTCTGCTCTGTAAAGCTTTAACGGCTCTAATCTGAGGTGCTGTTTGTTAATTGGTGATTTCTGGGGCTGGTGACTCTAAATGAACTTCTCCTGCAGCAGAGCTCAGTTTTGTCCTGCTTTACTGGGAATCATGAGAGACAGTTTCATCATGGTGCTTGAAGGGTTATGCAAATGCACTCGACAATATTGTTCTTGCATGAACTGTTCTAGAACAGCTGACCTTCATGTCTTAAAATAAAAACTGACTGTTTTTGTTGTTGTTACTTAATTACCTAAATGCCATATGTAATATTTCATAAATCAATATCCTGTATCCTTCTGAAATGTAGAAAATAATTGTCCAAAATTTTGATTGGTAATGTAGTACACTGCAAAACTCCTTTTATTCTTTTGGCTGCCCGGATTTCCTTCCTCATTTATCCTTACCCAAGCTCTAACGCACTCTCTTTTACTCCATTTAGCGTCCAATCATTTCCTCATCCTCTTCAGCTGCCTGTGTTGCCATCCTAATTAAGTGACAGACACTAACTGTATGCCTCACTGAAGTTTTTTTCCTTTTCTTTTCTTTGTTGTTTAACGGCAGTTGGAATCCAGAAGGTTACATTACCAGTTCCCTTTCAGTACCGCTTAGCATCTAGTGACGTTCTTCAGGCTACATCACCGCCACATATAGATCTTTTACACTATTAACTTTATTGTGTGAGCTTTTCACATACAGTAATTGTTACAGAATTAGCAATACTGGTGACACTAGCTTGAGTGGGTCAGGGGTAGCTCAATGGTTAAGGCATTGGACTACGGTTCGGAAGGTCCCAGGTTCAAGTCCCACTACCACCAAGTTGTCCCTGTTGGGCCCTTGAGCAAGGCCCTTAACCCCAACTGCTCAAATGTATAATGAGATGAAAATGTAAGTCGCTCTGGATAAGGGCGTCTGCCAAATGCCTAGATGTAGATGTTGAAACGATCATGCGCGAGTAACAGGGTTGACCGAGGTGGTGACACCATAATGCCATATTGGTTGTTGCTAGACGTTGAAGGCTGCATGCTATTAAGTGTTCCGTGTCATATACAGTATAACAGCTCAGGTTGTGTGTTTTAATATATGTTTCATTAATATTGTTTTGGTATGCAATTGTGTACATATATTCATCTAATAAACTAATATGGGCTATGTGGTGTGCAGAAGCATTACAATGCAGTTATGAAAGCCAACTCATAATACAAAATAGGAAGTAAATAACATAAGCCAGCATACATTCCAGCACAACTCATTCAATATGTGAGTTTTTTTTTTTTTATGGGATAAACACTTTCACAAACCTTTCACTTTGTAAATTTACTGAAGCATATTGTGATTATATATGATTTATCACATTCCCAAAGTGAACGGGAAATTTAGGGACTGTGTTTCTTACATAATTTATCAATGAAAATTGTAATTTATTACTTTCATATCAATTTACTCATTGTTTTATTCAGTCTAAGCAGACTAATTTTATTTAACCTCGTATGCAAGTTAAATTGAGCAGTCGTTATTACTTTTTACATAGACGTAAAAATCGTCCTGAGAGCCTGTTACAACGTGGTCGGCCACTGACAGAAAATACAGATATTTGTACATTTATAAAAATAAAAAAAAATCCAAGGAACTGTCTCTATTTACAGTATATCTGATTCTTTGAAAGATATTTATTTAAATATATGTGATTCTTCTCTAATGATCTGTCATTTCTTGATCCCACACTGAGTGTTCCCACATTCTTCAGTTGTTCGCTACGACATTTGTTTTCCTGGTGGACATTTGCTAACAGAATCCGGTGACGGTACCATAGATAGGGACCGTCGTATGACGGCAAGTTGACAGCAGAAGTAGCGGGTATGTCCGATCTCCTGTACGCTTTCAAATGTCTGTTCCTCCAACGCTTTGTTCTCAGGCTTAATTTGATTGGATCCTGGTTCCTCATGCGTTTTCAAAAGTGAAAGTGGCCGAAAGTGGATTCATCGTTAGTGAGTTCTTTAAAAGGAATGATCATGCGTAAGTAATGAGAAATCTGATGAAACTAAATAATTAGCTGTTTCTTAAAAACATAGAATTATGAGTATGATTTGATTAGTTCGTTAGCTCTGAGTCAGTCAGACCTGAATTGCGTTCCGTGACGGTGGAGGGAACAGCCTTGCAGATGTGCGCATAATATTAGATGATTAACGGTAACAGATAACGGAAACTCTCATCGAGGATTTCAATCAATCAGTCTCAGGAGGCGCATTTATTAAAGGCAAGTACTTAAAGTCCTATTCATTCTTTATATACATATATATTTCATTTGAACTAACATCACGTATAGTGTGTCGAAGTGGGTAGAAGTTTGCTTTGCCGTTCTGGATATGCCTCGTGTCTGTTTTACGGTACACTTAGTTTCATTTTCAGACACGTTAAACTTCGCGGTTGAAATGTGATTTCCAAACGAGAATGAGTCTTTATCTGGGTCTTTAGTTAAGCTGCAAAACAACCGATTCAGACTGAGTAAAATATTCTTCATAAAAACTGAAACGTACCTGCGGGTAACGAAATACTTATTTATTTATTTATTTATTTTTTCATGTTTTTTAAAGGCCCCTTGCGGTAGCAGAACCAAAAGCGGAACGAGCGCGTCCGCGAGCTTCTTAACACTTAATGTAATATAACTCTGTGCATTAAATAATGTTACCGTTTGTTGGTTTTTGTGTGTCGGGATTGTGTTCGGTGATCTTCATGTCTTATTTCCATTACTGATCAATAATAGGATAACTTTAGGTAGGTGCAAATTTATAATATAGTATAGTATGCCATAGTATTATACAGTATTGTACAGTACAGTGTACTATATAATAGTATCATTTCATAATATATCACAATACAACTTCAGTACATAGTAGACCTTTATTGTATAATATCATATAGTATAACTTGTACTGCTAGGAAGCGCCGAGCAATAACGATGGACACAAAAGTGAAATCAATTGAGAAAATGGAGCGAGGTGAAAACATGGCAAACATTGCTTGACCAAGAACCAGATCATGGAACATGTTTGTTTTATAGTGTGTATAGTCAGTTGTGTTAGTATCCTTATACCTAGACAATGTTTGTTGAACTTAAAAACAAATTGGATTTATGAACAAACTCTCTGCACTTGTTCGTATGATGGGGACTTACTGTATATATCTATGCAGTCATGACCCCTTTATGGGAACAGCCGAAAGAAAGAAAGAATTATTTTTTTTAAACGTTTCTAAATAGAGCATATTGTTTTAGGCAATTATTAATTGTAAGTTAGTTAGGTTAGTAAGTTAGTTCTTTAGTGATTTTCAGAATAGCTCTATTGATTTTGTATTCTGGCCTGTGTAAAGATGTCTCACACTGAGTCACATACAGTGGCATGTGCATGTATATGAACTAAAGCGCCTTGAGTACTTTTATGTATAATGACACGTTGATTCACATAAAAAATATTATGCAGAACTTGAAATTTGTATTTCGGTGCCTGACAAAATGACTAATAAAAACCCTATGACATTGACATTATTGTGATATAATTTCATGATATATATTATGGCATGCCATTTAGGAAAATATTCATGAGAGAACTTAATGAAAACTCTGAATATATTGATTGAAAAATATATATATTGAATGAATTCTGAATATATGGATTGAAACTCTATATATATTGAATGAAGATTCTGAATATATTGAATGAACTGTGAGAATATTGAATGGATTCCGAATATATTGATTATAATATTTGATAGAGATTATATAGCGGGGGCAATCTGTGGCAGGGGAGCATTTTAGCGCATAACACCGGTCTCCTGCGGTGAAATAGCGAATAAATTTCTTCATCCGTAGTCTGATACTGAGTGCGGCTTGTGCCACCACTTTGGGCCGTACACGCACTCATCAAAGAGCTGACCATCTCTTCATTTCTGACAATTGCAGCAACCAAGTTTCGCGCCGACTCACTCATCCTTCCTAAAGATGGCGCTGTGTTTCGATGACGTCATGTTTCATTCAATATATTCAGACTTTTCATTCAATATATTCAGACTTTTCATTCAATATATATCAGTTTTCAATCCATATATTCAGAATTCATTCAATATATATATTTTTCAATCAATATATTCGGAATCCATTCAATATTCTCACGTTTCATTCAATATATTCAGAGTTTTCATTAAGTTCTCTCATGAATATTTTCCAAAACGGCATGCCATAATATATATATATATATATATATATATATATATAATGAAATTACATAAATGGTGGTGATTTTGTTACTTTGCTCTGATCCAGGCAAACTCTATTATAATTTAACATAATATAATAATATGTGTCTGTAATTTCTTAGCAGTGTAATGGACGGCTCACACAATGACTCTGGGACTAATTCAGACTTCTTTGCACATAATGAAACTATGAATACCCCACCAGAGTGTGCAAACAAATGATAATCAAATGCACATTTTTAGTTAAGTTGGAAAACAACAGTGGCTTGTGTTAGTGCTCTCTTCCTCAAACGTTTCCCTTCTTATAATCATACAGCCTGGGCGTGAATTACCTTAAGTGTTATTTTTTAGTATTTAACTTAAGTCAAATAAGTAACATTTAAAAGTGCAAATTATTCTGTGTGACACAAAATATCATTAAATATTACTTCTACATGTTGCTCTTTGGAGTTCCAGGACCTTCTCTTGTGTACTGGTGCTTCTTAAATGTATTCTTTTCTGCCTTGGAAATACATTAATTTGGGTTTTGAATTTATCTAATTATAAATGTTTATGTCATAATAGAAATAGATATGTTTCATGAGACATTCTCTTCATCTGCATGTTGTTTCTTTTAGCAGCTTATAACACGTGTTTATGCTGTTGATTATTGGCTCTTTAGGTTTTAATTTTGTTAGTTTGTTTCATTTTCTTTTTTAAATTCATCTCTAATTAATCCATATTAAATTACAGTGTGATCATTCAAATCAGCCTTATCTTATTGATTGAACTCTGGCTAAGCCATAAATGCTTGCCAAATTACGTAATAATTGCATACAGTATAATACAGATATTTGTTTAATTATTATTATTACTATAAGGAAAGATAGTAAACAAAGGGCTGGAAATGATCTTGGTAAGTGAAGAAGGTTCACACAACGAAACACCATTAAATAAACTTATTAAAGATTTGTTGATTGTATGATCTAGCCAGCCATCTTTCGGCACAGCCAGCATTCCGGACTGGGAACGAGAGGCTTACGTCTAGGCAGTGGCTTTTTCCCTTTCAAGAGCTGAGTCGAGGTGGCTGGGTCTCAGTGAGACTGGAAGTGCCGGGCTGGTTCTCCAGGGCTGGTCTCTTGGAGCAGTTAAACAGTGAGATTATTCCACACACCATGGGCTCCTGGAGTACATGGCATTGCCCCAGTCTCTTTTCTGGGGGTGTGCACCCTTCACTGATTCATCTGTGACACTGATACACACGTCAACATGTGAAGAAAAAAATTAAAGAAATATGTTGGATTAGGAGATTTGGAGCCTATTTAAATGCTCAAATGCTGGTCATGATCTGTTCCTGGTTTTATTGTTTATTCACCTTTTCTCATCTAACTTTCAGTTCATTTCTGTCAGTATCCACTTCTGTTTTTATTATTTACTCACCTATTTCCTCTAAGTTCAGCCCTGCCCGTGGTGTGTTTCATTTGCTACCACTCTCAATCAGTTCCACCTTTCTCCAATTAACCTGTTTCTCTGCTTTCCACAATCACAGTTCACTCTCTGTACCCCGTAATATGTGTCTGCTGGATATCTGACTTTTAGACTGTCTGTTGAAATTGGATTCCGTCTCAGCTTCTAATAGCAGATTTACCTGTGGGTTTGTATTCTGTTTATTTCTGTCTATGTACACTGCAAGTATTCACTTATTCAATTATACTTAGAAAACCTAAGATACTCAATTTGCTTATTTGAAGGTCTTTATCATTCATGTTTTGGCTAGATCATTGCTTCTCAAACCTGGTCCTGTAGGATGGCAAACGGCATAGCTGGCCATCAAGGACTTCCTGTAGAAGTGTGTGACATTAGACCTTTTAAGAACCTTAAAAAGATCAACTCGGTGAATCTTAGAACAATAACAATAATACAATTCTGTCATGTGTCACGTCCTTCCACGGCCTGTTTATTTATTTATTTATTTTTTCCCACGCTGTCACTTCTCCATGTGCTCATGTTTTCCCTGTCTGTCACGTATCCGCTCCCACGCCCCCGTTTCCTCCCCGTCTGCGCACCTGTCTCCTATCCTCCGCTGATTACTACAGCGATTTAAGCACGCTTGGCACGCTGCTTAAATCGCTGGATTATCTCGTGTGTCACGTACCTTGATTTTCTCGCGTTTTCTTTTTCTCGTATTCACGTTGCCAAGTTCGCTTTGTTTTTCGGTTCTCGATTTTTTGTCTCTCGCCTCGGATTTGTTCGCCTCGCTCTTTTGATCTCCCGGTTTAGATCTCTCGCTTCCTTGCTTTTGACCACGGCTCTTGCTTCACGATTTGGCTTCGACGCTACGTTGACTGATCTCCCGGTATTTGACTTCCGCATTCCGACCGCGCTCCTGTTTATCGTTGCTGTCACTCATCTGCGCTTGGATTCACCTCGTTCCGCTCCGTCTTGTGACAAATTCGCATTAAAACAAAATAATATGCTAAATTAAAATTTTATTCAAAGTGATATTACAAAATATTATTTCCAACAGAAGTCAGAGTGAAAACTGGAAATGGAGCAAACAACATCAAGTGAAGTCAAGTCAGCATTAGCAGAGGAGAATGTAAAAAAGACAGGAGAAGCAGAGAAAGCACAACCTAAGAGTGTGTTACAAGAGACAACTATAAAGAGGAATGAAGCAGAAGAGGAGGAAGCACAACCTGAGAGTGTGTTGGAGGAGGCAAATATAAAAAAAAATGAAGCACAAGTGGAGGAAGCACAACCTGAGAGCGAGTTACAGGAGACGACTATAAAGAAAAATGAAGCACAAGTGGAGGAAGCACAACCTGAGAGCGAGTTACAGGAGACGACTATAAAGAAGAATGAAGCAGAAGAGGAGGAAGCACAACCTGAGAGCGAGTTACAGGAGACGACTATAAAGAAGAATGAAGCAGAAGAGGAGGAAGCACAACCTGAGTGCGAGTTACAGGAGACGACTATAAAGAAGAATGAAGCAGAAGAGGAGGAAGCACAACCTGAGTGCGAGTTACAGGAGACGACTATAAAGAAGAATGAAGCAGAAGAGGAGGAAGCACAACCTGAGAGCGAGTTACAGGAGGCGACTATAAAGAAGAATGAAGCAGAAGAGGAGGAAGCACAACCTGAGAGCGAGTTACAGGAGACGACTATAAAGAAGAATGAAGCAGAAGAGGAGGAAGCACAACCTGAGTGCGAGTTACAGGAGGCGACTATAAAGAAGAATGAAGCAGAAGAGGAGGAAGCACAACCTGAGTGCGAGTTACAGGAGACGACTATAAAGAAGAATGAAGCAGAAGAGGAGGAAGCACAACCTGAGTGCGAGTTACAGGAGACGACTATAAAGAAGAATGAAGCAGAAGAGGAGGAAGCACAACCTGAGTGCGAGTTACAGGAGACGACTATAAAGAAGAATGAAGCAGAAGAGGAGGAAGCACAACCTGAGTTACAGGAGGCGACTATAAAGAGGAATGAAGCAGAAGAGGAGGAAGCACAACCTGAGAGCGAGTTACAGGAGACGACTATAAAGAAGAATGAAGCAGAAGAGGAGGAAGCACAACCTGAGAGCGAGTTACAGGAGGCGACTATAAAGAGGAATGAAGGAGAAGAGGAGGAAGCACAACCTGAGTGCGAGTTACAGGAGACGACTATAAAGAAGAATGAAGCAGAAGAGGAGGAAGCACAACCTGAGAGCGAGTTACAGGAGACGACTATAAAGAAGAATGAAGCAGAAGAGGAGGAAGCACAACCTGAGTGCGAGTTACAGGAGACGACTATAAAGAAGAATGAAGCAGAAGAGGAGGAAGCACAACCTGAGTGCGAGTTACAGGAGACGACTATAAAGAAGAATGAAGCAGAAGAGGAGGAAGCACAACCTGAGTTACAGGAGGCGACTATAAAGAGGAATGAAGCAGAAGAGGAGGAAGCACAACCTGAGAGCGAGTTACAGGAGACGACTATAAAGAAGAATGAAGCAGAAGAGGAGGAAGCACAACCTGAGAGCGAGTTACAGGAGGCGACTATAAAGAAGAATGAAGCAGAAGAGGAGGAAGCACAACCTGAGAGCGAGTTACAGGAGACGACTATAAAGAAGAATGAAGCAGAAGAGGAGGAAGCACAACCTGAGTTACAGGAGGCGACTATAAAGAGGAATGAAGCAGAAGAGGAGGAAGCACAACCTGAGAGCGAGTTACAGGAGACGACTATAAAGAAGAATGAAGCAGAAGAGGAGGAAGCACAACCTGAGAGCGAGTTACAGGAGGCGACTATAAAGAAGAATGAAGCAGAAGAGGAGGAAGCACAACCTGAGAGCGAGTTACAGGAGACGACTATAAAGAAGAATGAAGCAGAAGAGGAGGAAGCACAACCTGAGTGCGAGTTACAGGAGGCGACTATAAAGAAGAATGAAGCAGAAGAGAAGGAAGCACAACCTGAGTGCGAGTTACAGGAGGCGACTATAAAGAAGAATGAAGCAGAAGAGAAGGAAGCACAACCTGAGTGCGAGTTACAGGAGGCGACTATAAAGAAGAATGAAGCAGAAGAGAAGGAAGCACAACCTGAGTGCGAGTTACAGGAGACGACTATAAAGAAGAATGAAGCAGAAGAGGAGGAAGCACAACCTGAGTGCGAGTTACAGGAGGCGACTATAAAGAGAGAGAAGAAGAAGAATGCACGACAAAAGAGCTGGTTAGAGGTAATCTCACTGTCTTATTATCTAAGAGTAAACATTTACTTTGTGATGCATTTTGTTTTGCTCGCAGAACAGAATGTGCTCAATAATTTTGTCAACATATGATTGCCCTAAATATGGTTTTCCATGTATTTTATAGAAAAGCATTGATTATTTCACTTGGCCAACCTTTGTGCTGGTTGTGGTTTTGCTGTGTATTGGATTGCACTGGGCCTTCAAAGGTAAATATCGATCAAATTACAGCTACCAAATATCACAATGAATTTGTTATATTAATAATAATGAATATGCACCTTCTTGTTTAAAGTATTGTTAGAGGCCTATAAATGGTATTTTCCTTATTAGGACATGAGATAAATCATCATGAGTTGAGACTGATGTTGGTGGGGAAAACTGGAGCAGGAAAGAGCGCATCAGGAAACACCATCCTGGGTGAAGAGGTCTTCAGAGTCGAGGCGTCTCCTGCATCTGTGACTGCAAGCTGTAGGAAGAAGAACAAAGTCCTGGATAGAAGAAATATCACCATAATTGACACTCCTGGTGTCATGGACACATGGTTACTATCTAACCAAACGGCTCACCATGCACATGAATGTATCTCCATGTCTTCTCCTGATCCTCATGTGTTCCTGCTGGTGATCAGACTGGGAAGGTTCACGGTGGAGGAAAGCAATGCTGTGAAGTGGATTCAGGAGAACTTTGGAGAAGAAGCTCTGAAGTTCACCATGATTCTGTTCACTGGTGGAGATCTGCTGGAAGGGAAACCAGTGGAGAAATTTATAAGTAATAGTATTGATCTTCAGAATCTTGTGGATACCTGTGAAGGTAGATATCATGTTTTTAACAACTATGAACAAAGTACCCGCACTCAAGTCACAGAGCTGTTTGAAAAGATAAATGCAATGCTACACCGGAACATGGGTTACTTTTACATTAAAGAGGTTCATCAGAAGATAAAGGAAAGAGAAGAGAAAGAGACCCAAACAGTGGAAGAGAAGAATATCGCTATGATGGCGAAACTGATCAGAGATGAAGAATTAAAGAGGAACCAGCTCAAAGAAGAGATGAAAGTTGCAGAAAGGAGGAAGATGAATGAGATGGCAATTAAACTGAGAGATGAGCAATATGAGAACAAACATCTTATGGCAGAATTAGAACTTACATATATTACATTGTTCTGGTTTAAGGTCACAATTGGCCTACTCCTTTTAATACTGCTCAAAGTGGGTTGCTTTCCAAAATGAATATAGTTGAATCATTGGGAGATTTTAACAAATAATCATGCTGTCTCTCAATTTTAATAAGTAAACTTTAAATGAAGTTTAAATACATTTGCCAAGTATACCTAATTTAAGTTTAATAATATCAGTGTACAAGTATACAAATATATACAAGTACATATTTGAATGTACAATTTATGTCATTCTTGGGATTAAACTGACTCACTTTTTATAGTTTATAGAAGTATACTTTAACATCCACTTTGGGAGTAAAGCTAGTAAACTTTATACGCAAGTTTTCGTTTGTATTGAAAGTGCAGTGCTTTTTTAAAAATATATATAATGTAAAATCGTATTAGATATGAATTGAATTTTATTTATTTATTTTTTTGGATTTTAATTCATAATGTGAAAAACTCATTTTAGTACACATAAAGTGAAATATTTTAAACTTTTTTGTTTAAATTCAATGATTACTACTACTTTTAATGTCTCCATGTGGGATAATTAACCTTGTTGCCACCCTCATTCTAATTTCTCACTCAGAAGTACAAGATGGAGATCATCTCAGGTTTCCCACCCAAGGGCCAACTGTGGGGGAGCAGGGGGCAAGCACACATCAAACTTCCAGAACCAATGCAATTACTAAAATTAATCATACTACAAAATGTTCACCTCTGAATATATACTAAGGTTTGCAAGTAGCCTAGTCTGGACTTAAATCCAATTAAGATCGAAAACCCTCCAGTGTGGTAAGGAGGATCTAATGAATCTAAGTGGTTTGGACACCCCTTCTAATTCCATGGCCTTTCCTGATTTTTATTTATTTCTACGTTGTTTCTTTTATTTATTTCTACGTACGTTATGAAACAATGCAGAAGATGCCCAAAATTTGCAATAATCTCCCTTGAACAGTTGATATTAAGATGTATCTGCTACTTCTGGGGCAGTGGTGGCTCAGAGGGCTAAGGCACTGAGTTACTGATCAGAAGATTGGCGGTTCGATTCCCAGCTCAGCCAGGTTGCCATTGTTGGGCCCTTGAGCAAGGCCCTTAACCCCAACTGCTCGCTGTACCATGGCTGACCCCAGTTACACTGGGATATGCGAAGAAGGAATTTCACTGTGCTGTAATGTATATGTGACAAAATAAAGGCTTTAATTTACTTTACTTTCTGCTCTGTAAAGCTTTAACGGCTCTAATCTGAGGTGCTGTTTGTTAATTGGTGATTTCTGGGGCTGGTGACTCTAAATGAACTTCTCCTGCAGCAGAGCTCAGTTTTGTCCTGCTTTACTGGGAATCATGAGAGACAGTTTCATCATGGTGCTTGAAGGGTTATGCAAATGCACTCGACAATATTGTTCTTGCATGAACTGTTCTAGAACAGCTGACCTTCATGTCTTAAAATAAAAACTGTTTTTGTTGTTGTTACTTAATTACCTAAATGCCATATGTAATATTTCATAAATCAATATCCTGTATCCTTCTGAAATGTAGAAAATAATTGTCCAAAATTTTGATTGGTAATGTAGTACACTGCAAAACTCCTTTTATTCTTTTGGCTGCCCGGATTTCCTTCCTCATTTATCCTTACCCAAGCTCTAACGCACTCTCTTTTACTCCATTTAGCGTCCAATCATTTCCTCATCCTCTTCAGCTGCCTGTGTTGCCATCCTAATTAAGTGACAGACACTAACTGTATGCCTCACTGAAGTTTTTTTCCTTTTCTTTTCTTTGTTGTTTAACGGCAGTTGGAATCCAGAAGGTTACATTAACAGTTCCTTTTCAGTACCGCTTAGCATCTAGTGACGTTCTTCAGGCTACATCACCGCCACATATAGATCTTTTACACTATTAATTTTATTGCGTGAGCTTTTCACATACAGTAATTGTTACAGAATTAACAATACTGGTGACACTAGCTTGTTGAAACGATCATGCGCGAGTAACAACCATAAACATCTAAAAGGGTTGACCGAGCATACCCAGTGCTCCCACTGGCTGCTGTGGTGACACCATAATGCCATATTGGTTGTTGCTAGACGTTGAAGGCTGCATGCTACTACGTTTTCCGTGTCATATACAGTATAACAGCTCAGGTTGTGTGTTTTAATATATGTTTCATTAATATTGTTTTGGTATGCAATTGTGTACATATATTCATCTAATAAACTAATATGGGCTATGTGGTGTGCAGAAGCATTACAATGCAGTTATGAAAGCCAACTCATAATACAAAATAGGAAGTAAATAACATAAGCCAGCATACATTCCAGCACAACTCATTCAATATGTGAGTTTTTTTTTTTTTTTTTTTAATGGGATAAACACTTTCACAAACCTTTCACTTTGTAAATTTACTGAAGCATATTGTGATTATATATGATTTATCACATTCCCAAAGTGAACGGGAAATTTAGGGACTGTGTTTCTTACATAATTTATCAATGAAAATTGTAATTTATTACTTTCATATCAATTTACTCATTGTTTTATTCAGTCTAAGCAGACTAATTTTATTTAACCTCGTATGCAAGTTAAATTGAGCAGTCGTTATTACTTTTTACATAGACGTAAAAATCGTCCTGAGAGCCTGTTACAACGTGGTCGGCCACTGAAAGAAAATACAGATATTTGTACATTTATAAAAAATAAAAAAAAATGCAAGGAACTGTCTCTATTTACAGT
Source organism: Clarias fuscus (assembly GCA_030347435.1). Classification (NCBI taxonomy): domain Eukaryota; kingdom Metazoa; phylum Chordata; class Actinopteri; order Siluriformes; family Clariidae; genus Clarias; species Clarias fuscus. The sequence goes on along the minus strand of CM059227.1, from coordinate 21,618,179 downwards.
ATATCTGATTCTTTGAAAGATATTTATTTAAATATATGTGATTCTTCTCTAATGATCTGTCATTTCTTGATCCCACACTGAGTGTTCCCACATTCTTCAGTTGTTCGCTACGACATTTGTTTTCCTGGTGGACATTTGCTAACAGAATCCGGTGACGGTACCATAGATAGGGACCGTCGTATGACGGCAAGTTGACACCAGAAGTAGCGGGTATGTCCGATCTCCTGTACGCTTTCAAATGTCTGTTCCTCCAACGCTTTGTTCTCAGGCGTAATTTGATTGGATCCTGGTTCCTCATGCGTTTTCAAAAGTGAAAGTGGCCGAAAGTGGATTCATCGTTAGTGAGTTCTTTAAAAGGAATGATCATGCGTAAGTAATGAGAAATCTGATGAAACTAAATAATTAGCTGTTTCTTAAAAACATAGAATTATGAGTATGATTTGATTAGTTCGTTAGCTCTGAGTCAGTCAGACCTGAATTGCGTTCCGTGACGGTGGAGGGAACAGCCTTGCAGATGTGCGCATAATATTAGATGATTAACGGTAACAGATAACGGAAACTCTCATCGAGGATTTCAATCAATCAGTCTCAGGAGGCGCATTTATTAAAGGCAAGTACTTAAAGTCCTATTCATTCTTTATATACATATATATTTCATTTGAACTAACATCACGTATAGTGTGTCGAAGTGGGTAGAAGTTTGCTTTGCCGTTCTGGATATGCCTCGTGTCTGTTTTACGGTACACTTAGTTTCATTTTCAGACACGTTAAACTTCGCGGTTGAAATGTGATTTCCAAACGAGAATGAGTCTTTATCTGGGTCTTTAGTTAAGCTGCAAAACAACCGATTCAGACTGAGTAAAATATTCTTCATAAAAACTGAAACGTACCTGCGGGTAACGAAATACTTATTTATTTATTTTTTTTTTTTTTTCATGTTTTTTAAAGGCCCCTTGCGGTAGCAGAACCAAAAGCGGAACGAGCGCGTCCGCGAGCTTCTTAACACTTAATGTAATATAACTCTGTGCATTAAATAATGTTACCGTTTGTTGGTTTTTGTGTGTCGGGATTGTGTTCGGTGATCTTCATGTCTTATTTCCATTACTGATCAATAATAGGATAACTTTAGGTAGGTGCAAATTTATAATATAGTATAGTATGCCATAGTATTATACAGTATTGTACAGTACAGTGTACTATATAATAGTATCATTTCATAATATATCACAATACAACTTCAGTACATAGTAGACCTTTATTGTATAATATCATATAGTATAACTTGAAGCGCCGAGCAATAACGATGGACACAAAAGTGAAATCAATTGAGAAAATGGAGCGAGGTGAAAACATGGCAAACATTGCTTGACCAAGAACCAGATCATGGAACATGTTTGTTTTATAGTGTGTATAGTCAGTTGTGTTAGTATCCTTATACCTAGACAATGTTTGTTGAACTTAAAAACAAATTGGATTTATGAACAAACTCTCTGCACTTGTTCGTATGATGGGGACTTACTGTATATATCTATGCAGTCATGACCCCTTTATGGGAACAGCCGAAAGAAAGAAAGAATTTTTTTTTTAAACGTTTCTAAATAGAGCATATTGTTTTAGGCAATTATTCATTGTAAGTTAGTTAGGTTAGTAAGTTAGTTCTTTAGTGATTTTCAGAATAGCTCTATTGATTTTGTATTCTGGCCTGTGTAAAGATGTCTCACACTGAGTCACATACAGTGGCATGTGCATGTATATGAACTAAAGCGCCTTGAGTACTTTTATGTATAATGACACGTTGATTCACGTAAAAAATATTATGCAGAACTTGAAATTTGTATTTCGGTGCCTGACAAAATGACTAATAAAAACCCTATGACACTGACATTATTGTGATATAATTTCATGATATATATTATGGCATGCCATTTAGGAAAATATTCATGAGAGAACTTAATGAAAACTCTGAATATATTGATTGAAAAATATATATATTGAATGAATTCTGAATATATGGATTGAAACTGTATATATATTGAATGAAGATTCTGAATATATTGAATGAACTGTGAGAATATTGAATGGATTCCGAATATATTGATTGAAAAATATATATATTGAATGAATTCTGAATATATGGATTGAAACTCTATATATATTGAATGAAGATTCTGAATATATTGAATGAACTGTGAGAATATTGAATGGATTCCGAATATATTGATTATAATATTTGATAGAGATTATATAGCGGGGGCAATCTGTGGCAGGGGAGCATTTTAGCGCATAACACCGGTCTCCCGCGGTGAAATAGCGAATAAATTTCTTCATCCGTAGTCTGATACTGAGTGCGGCTTGTGCCACCACTTTGGGCCGTACACGCACTCATCAAAGAGCTGACCATTTCTTCATTTCTCACAATTGCAGCAACCAAGTTTCGCGCCGACTCACTCATCCTTCCTAAAGATGGCGCTGTGTTTCGATGACGTCATGTTTCATTCAATATATTCAGACTTTTCATTCAATATATTCAGACTTTTCATTCAATATATATCAGTTTTCAATCCATATATTCAGAATTCATTCAATATATATATTTTTCAATCAATATATTCGGAATCCATTCAATATTCTCACGTTTCATTCAATATATTCAGAGTTTTCATTAAGTTCTCTCATGAATATTTTCCAAAACGGCATGCCATAATATATATATATATATATATATATATATATATATATATATATATATATATATATATATATATATAATGAAATTACATAAATGGTGGTGATTTTGTTACTTTGCTCTGATCCAGGCAAACTCTATTATAATTTAACATAATATAATAATATGTGTCTGTAATTTCTTAGCAGTGTAATGGACGGCTCACACAATGACTCTGGGACTAATTCAGACTTCTTTGCACATAATGAAACTAGGAATACCCCACCAGAGTGTGCAAACAGGTTTTTATTAATTCTGTATTTAACATGTATAAAGTCATACAAGATTAAAATGACATGAATTTCTGTTTAGTTTTCCCATGAATATAATATGAACATAAAACTTTTTATTTTCTATTTTTTGTCCAACAGTCAACCAGCAAAATCTTATATAAGCATGCAAACAGATAATGAATCTAGAGACCTGTGGCCGAATTTTAGTGAAGATGAACACGAATATTCCAGTCGTTCAAGGTAAGATTTCTGTTTAAAAAAGGAAAGAATGGTAAGAATTCTGAGACAGCTACTGAGTTATAGGCCTGGATACTAAAAAAAATCTGATTATATAACATGGAATTTAATAGTTTTTACGTATTAATTTGCACTGTGCCATTTATTGTGCAGTTAGAGTAATCCATACATTCAGTCACATTACCAGTCACTGAGTATGATGTGATGTTGGACAGTGTTTGTGGCACTGCTGTTTTCTTTCAGATAGTTTCTAGTCTCGAGTCTGATTTTCGTTTACGTTTGCTGTAAAAAAAAATCCTTTGAAGGACACATTTGATAGAAAGATAGACACTTTATTGATCCAGGTGGAAATTCCAAACATCCATGTCACAAAGTAAGGCTTGTAGTTGTATAGCTTACATACTGTATAGTCAGTAGGAACAACATAAATGTGAGAAATGTCCAGAGTTACCAATGTAGTTATACCAAAAAATATATATTATAACAGGTGAGAAGGTGCAACACTGCATGGTTGTTATGTGCTATAATATGCATGGCAGGCATCTATGTCTGTTGCATTTGATGATACAAGTACAGCAGAGGGCCCCATTTTTGAGTATAATACTGAACTATCACATTCTTCTCAGTGTTGTGAACATTCATGCATTGTCATGGCCTTGCTAGTGTTTTATTGAGTCATTTATGAATCGTTGATTCCTTAATCATTGTCATTGAGACGTACAGTATCTATGTCACTTGGAGATATGTGCCATGAATGGCCATGGATGCTGTCCTTGGGGCATTAAAATGTTTCTGTGGCTCCAAACAAACATGAAGGATGAAACCAAAAACTGAGTAAAAAAATAACAGCCACGCTAAACACAAAGACATAAGGATATGTGACCGTAAGCTTTAATGCATCCAGTGTTGTCCAAATTGAGCACAGTATCGAAAAAAGCACTGGGTTGTTGCTTCTAGTTCATGCATGAGTAAACAGCTCAATCCAATTTGTGCATGACTGTCTTGTTTGATTGTCTTGTGTCACTTTCTATTACCAATCCTTACCGCAAGTATGGAAAGATGAGTGAAGTTGAGAAAATGCAACCCCAGGCTGTCCATCAGTTATTCTTCCCGGGTTAAAGGAAGCTGAGGAATTTAGAGAGATAGGGTTTTGTGTCTGTTTTTTTCTTCTTTTTTTTTAATCCCTGACTGCTCCTGTGCTGTAGGCTCAGGTGGTGCAGACTATGCAGAGCCTGAAGGAGGGCAGAGGAACTAAAGAGGTCTAAAGAGCGTAATAGGGAATTATAACAGACACCAAATAAGGAGGCTGTCACAATTTGGCTTCGTTCAGCATCTTTGTTGCCTACCAAGAAAAGGCAAGTACGCTCCTGGTGACAAGACACAAGTGTAGATAATCACTCAGTTCCTGCTTATTCTTTCCTTTATCACCTTTTTTCCACACTCAACATTCATTTGTCCCCAATCTCCCTTGTGAAATACATGGTCTGTTTACAGGAGTGCGTTTTTAACTTTATCAAATGTTGAAACATAATTTTCAAGTTTAGGAGGTTTTTTTGCATGGTTGTTGTTAGAGATTGTTTTTGGTGTACTGAGCCAACGGTATTTAAGATAACAAGTGGAATGATACAAGAACTGTTCAAATGAACAGAGTGGTTTGAGGACAGCAATGCTTTTCAAATGGAACTGTTGTAATTCAAGTCAAGTCAGGTCAAGTCAAGTCAATTGATAAATTTGCCCCAAGAGTTTGCTTATCTATAACTTATTGTCAATTTCTGTTTTAAAAAAATAGTAAATTATGTAATATATATATGCTATTAACGTATGATGGCCCTCAAAATATTTCAGCTATTAGGAACACATGTTAAACTATTCTGATTAATGTCGGTATAAATACCCTTTTTTTTTTTACTTTTTATTATTTTTATAATTTTTTATTACTTGTACAAAAACAACTCTGTTTGCTGTATCTAAATACAGGCATGGCATACTTTATTTTTACATATTTCTCTAAATATGCAAAAGAATAATGTATTCTAAAAGTGATATCACATGTAAAGTGTTAACAATTTTCAACAGAAAAAAAGAAAAGAGGGCGAAAGTGAAAGAAGAAAAGAAACAGGAGAGGACAGAAATGTCTGACAAATTGACGCAAACAACAGAGGACAAACAACTAATTGAACAGTCATTAGAGGAGGTGAATAAAAAGAAGGCTGTAACAGAAGAGGAGGTAGAACAACTTGAGAGAGATTTAGAGATGGCGAATAAAGAGAAGACCAAACCAAATGAGGAGAAAGCACGACTTGAAAAAGAGAAGACTAAAATGGAAAAGAAAATTTCATACCTTGAGAGACTGTTAAAGGATTCATATAATAGAAATGGAAAACTGAAGGTTAGTATAATTTTATAGAAGACTTATAACCATGTTATTCACATTGGGATGCTTTTTCTTTCGCACAAAGTTCAGAATGTGCTTGATAAATACAGTATAGGGCCTCCGAGTGGCGCAGTGGTTAAAGCGCTCGCCCTATCATCCGGAGATCGCCAGTTCGAATCCCGTGTGATGCTGTAACCTCTCGCAGCCGGAGGTCTAGAGAGAGCTGATTGGCCGAGCTCTCTCAGAGGGGAGGGATGAGAGGTACTTTGTGCTCCCACATTAATCACGGCTCTACAGCCAGCCAGTCAGGGGCGTCTGTGAGTTCACGCGCAACGGAGGGAGCGGATAGCGCTGTCCTCCAAGTGTGTTACGCCACCCCCAATGGTGCGCGAGCGAGCAGTTCGAAAAGATGCGGTCGGCTGGCGTCACGTGGTTCGGAGGAAACAAGTGATAGTGGTAGTCTTCGGCCCTCCCGGCTGAGTGGTAGTAGTAGCCTTAATGTGGGAGCCCCCTAGTGACGGGGAGGAATTGGACACGACTAAATTAGGGAGAAATTCGGGGAAAAATCAAATAAATAAATAAATAAAAGATAAATACAGTATAACTGTTTAACCATGACTTCCTCTTAACAATAAACTTTATTATTATACATTTTCAGTGTGTATTCTGCATAGCTCACAGTATAGAATAGCATTTCTTGTCAAAATATTATTACATTAACCGAAGTTTTACCTGTTTTTGTAGAAAAACATTCTTTTTTTCACTTTGCTAGCCTCTGTGCTGGTTGTGGTCCTACTGTGTATTGGATTGCACTTAGTTTTCAAAGGTAAACAAGTTTTTATGTAAGTTTTTACATAAATAATAATTATGTAAAAAATAAAAATTGTATGATGTGTTTGTATGATCTAATTATTAGGGCATGAGACAAATCATGAGCTCAGACTGATGTTGGTGGGGAAAACTGGAGCAGGAAGGAGCGCATCAGGAAACACCATCCTGGGTGAAGAGGTCTTCAGAGTTGAACAGTCTCCTGCGTCTGTGACTGCAAGCTGTATGAAGACGAACAAAGTCCTGGATGGAAGAAACATCACCATAATTGACACTCCTGGTGTCATGGACACATGGTTAATATCTGATCAAACGGCACACCATGCACATGAATGTATCTCCATGTCTTCTCCTGATCCTCACGTGTTCCTGCTGGTGATCAGACTGGGAAGGTTCACGCTGGAGGAGAGCAATGCTGTGAAGTGGATTCAGGAGACCTTTGGAGAAGAAGCTCTGAAGTTCACCATTATTCTGTTCACTGGTGGGGATCTGCTGGATGGGAAACCAGTGGAGAAATTTATAAGTGATAGTTTAGATCTCCAGAACATTGTAGATACCTGTGAAGGTAGATATCATGTTTTTAACAACTATGAACAAAGTAACCGCACTCAAGTCACAGAGCTGCTTGAAAAGATAAATGCAATGCTACACCGGAACATGGGTTACTTTTACATGAAAGAATTTCATCAGAAGATGGAAGAGAAGAACAGAGTTATGATGGAAAATCTGATCAGAGATGAGGAATTAAAAAGAAAACAGCTGAAAGAAGAGATGAAAGTTGAGGAGAGGAGGAAGATGAATGAGATGTCAGTTAAGCTGCGAGATGAGCAATACGAGAACAAACTTCTTAAGGCAGAGTTAGAACGTGCATATAGTATATTGTTCTTGTTTAAGGTCTCCACTGGCATTTTCAGTCTAACACTGGTTGTGGTTTGGGTTAAGAAATGAAAATAGCTGAACCATTGGGAGATTTTTACAATTAACCAGGCCAAAGACACTTGTTTCTGTTGTTTTTTTGTTGTTGTTTTGTTTGTTTGTTTTTTTTTTTTTTTTTTTTTTTTTTTACAGTTTTCGATCTTTTATATTACAGATTTAAGTTACTGAAAAGTCATGCCTCCAAACCTTTGTGTGTTTTCAGGTTGTCCATCCAGTCATTTTAGGTTTTCGCTAGCATTATATATAAAAAAATAATTGGTTAATGTTTGAAATATTTATAAAGAATTATCATCATAATCAGCAGATAATAATTTATTAGATTTTGGAATTAATCCAGTCAGAATCAAGGTCACAGCAAGGTCAAATATCTAAAAATATATATATATATATATATATTTAAATCCTTCCTCCCTGTTCGTCATACAGACAGATAGGTTAGATAGTTAGTTAGATATGTTAGTTTCCTTTTTATGTTAGACAATGTCACAGCAAGGTCAAAAGTCGAAAAATACAGGACATCCCAAAAATCCCCATGGCTAGGTTAAATAACATGTAGGTTGGTTTGCAACCTTTTTTAATATGCTACAAAAGTTCTCCAGGTGATGTTTTGTGGATTAACTGGGTGAAGACCCTCATAAATACCCATTTCAACGAATTGAGTGACATCATGAACTTCAGCATATCAACAGCAGTTGATAACTAACAGACTAACAGACTAACAGAGCTCTCAGATTCATAGTACTGTAGTCAATCAGGTACTGGATCCATATTAGTTTTGCACTTACAATAGATTACATTATATTATTGGTAGTTTTGATTATGGCTTGTTATTTGCTCTTTATAACTGGTACATGCTGTAAATAAATTGTAATTATGAAGTTATATTTGATTCTTTGTATTTATTTATTTATTTATTGGTGATGTGAGTGCAGTGAGACTCAGATGATAGTGTGATGATAGTAAGGTAAGTACTTAGTAGTGAGGTGAAAGTGAGCTAAGAGTTATGTGATACTGAGGTGAGAGTGAGATAAGGGGTGACTGTGGAGTGACATTGAGGTGAGAGGTACTAGTAAAGTGAGAGTGAGATGAAGCTGAGGTGAAAGTAAAGTAATAATGAGGTGATAGTGAATTGATAAATATATCTTGTGGATTAATTAATGAAAGTTAATAAAATAGCCTGTTCTCATTTGTAAACTACGTAGCAAGGTTTCATAGGGTTGCCAGATTGTTAGAGGTTCGGTTTTTTTAAATATATATTTTAACAGTGTGTAGGCTGTTACTGCTTGTCTGGCAACCCTGATCAGTAGGCGTGGTTTGAGTGTGTTCACTGTCTACACTGGGATCGTTTCCGGGTTTCTCTGTTTTGAGCGTTGAATCTTTTTAAGACTTCAGTTTTCCATCTGCTGTCATGTCGAACAACAACGCCACCAGCAGCAGCCTGGCCGCCGCTCACAAGGCCGTGAAGCAGCTGCGCCTGGAGGCCAGCGTCCGCCGCATTCTCGTAAGTGCTGAAGAAACGGCAAAGTTTCGGGCCGCATCCCAAATCACACAGTCCTACCTGTACGCGTGCGCTGTGGCGCTATTGCGCGGCGCCCCACCAAGGGCACTACGGGAATAACATGGAGTGATTTGGGAGAGTCCCAAGGGAGAGACACTAGTTGCTAGCAGTGACACAAGAAATCTATTTCGATTCCGATAGAATAGACAAAAAATCAGCTGAAAGTGCTGTCAGAATTGTCTCAGTTATTGAGTTTACTTGATGATATGTTTAGTTAACTTTTACACCCGTCTCTAGTTATATCTTGAAGATTAAAGTTTCAAAAGCCTTGTAGCTAGTTAGCTTAACTTATAGCTGTTTTCTTTACTTGTTTGTGCTAGATATATATTTTTTTAAAGTCATTAAAACCACAAAATATACATTAATGGTGCCCTAAATCGTATCAAAAGTGGTATTTTGAATGAAAAAAATAACTTATTGGTTAGTTATCATTTGGTTTTTAATTTATTCAGGCCTGTATCTTGTTTATTCTGTTTAGGAAACAAAGTGTCCTGTTTTATATTTTGTGAATATTATAGTTGTAAAATGGTTTATTATATTTTTACAACAACAATCTTTAATAATGTGAAAAATGAAGCACAATATCTAAAAAATATGCTCTGGTCTCAGTTTATTATAACCTAAAGAAGAAATATATAATGATTAATACTGCGATTCTAGAAGTATCATGATTTTATATTAATGTTTTCAGATTTTCTCAAAATTTTAAGATCTTTAACTTTATCATAATGAGAGAGTTTTACACGAGTAATTAAATGTAGCTCGTTCCTTATAACATTCGTTTTCTCACTTAGAAACCAAGCGCAGCGTTTAAACACTACAATCCAGCTTCAAATATAAGAGTTTAACATTTCATTTCAAATTAAATGAAACAAAAAGATACATTGTTACTGAGCAGCACGTATCTCTATCTTAATTATTATAATTAGTATAATTATTATTTCTAAACAAACGTGTTAAATAGTTCCCTCCTAACGCACGGGATGCCGGTGTGTGAATTGTACAGTGTGTGTCATCTATAAGATGAGAAAGAAACTGTGACGTTTTACTTCCTCAAACGGCTCCAAAGTCTTGAGCACGTGCTGATCAGTTATGATCGTATTGGTTTCAGACTGGTGTAAGCATGTGTAGCTTTACTCTAACTATAAATGTGTGGGTTTATACGTAGACTAATGCACTCAGAGTTGGGAGAAAAATTCAGAGCGGAGGCGTTTTAAGGCTGATAATGTAACGCCATAAAAAAAAACGTTTCTGTCACGCCATCGAGAAGCTCGTGCACACGGCACAGAATCCTACATGATCGGTCATGTCTGATCAAGCTGAAAACCAATCGATTCTGGTCACTGGCTGATCAACCAGCACATCTCCATATTAGGTGTAATAAATAATAAATCGCTTTTTTTTTTTTTACAGTGAATCTGCATACCAAAAAATCAGGAATCATAACTGAATGAATTTTTCCCCCATCTCTAATCGTTATGCATTCATTTTATATCATAAAGAAAGAATCTCTGTCAAATGGCTTTCAGTCAGATTTGTAAAGGCACAACAGTACAGTAAATATTACTATTTAAGTAGATTCTTACAATCCTAATGCGTGTATTGCAAGGCCCATGAACCAGGGTGTAAAAGTGTTTTTATGTAACTTCTTATGCAAAATAACAAATTTTTATGATGACAAATTAATGATGAATGAAAAAAAAAAAAATTTAAGTTGTCCACAATTTGAGGAATCAAATTGGATTCATGAAATGTATTGTATTATTTTCACATGGATGATATTTCTTGAAGCTGAATGTGATGATAATCATCTACGTCATGTGTTCATTATAATGAGAAGTCGTAGCCGATGTCTTTTCCTTACAGGGTTTGTTTTTGGCCTGATGTTCAACCCATTGTTTGTTCAGGTCTCTCAGGCCTCCATGGATCTGAAGAATTTCTGTCTCCAGAACGCCCATAAAGACCCCCTGCTGATGGGCGTCCCGTCCGGCGACAACCCCTTTCGCCCTCCCAAGTCGTGTGGCCTGCTCTGAGGTACGCCGAACCCTGGTGGAACCGGGTGCAGTACATGCTCGGCTTCATATTAGCTGTTCTTGTGTGCTGTTCGCTTTTCTTCCGTTTTTGTATCGAAAAGTTAATGAGAAGTAATGATGTGAACGGGGAACTGATGTAACGTCAGTTCATAAGTGCAAGATCTGTCTATCTAGTGTATTTTGCCATAGCTACATATCACCCTAGCGAATAACGTCAGAGCTTGTCGGATTGTCTTATGTTGCAAATACACACGTGGACAAAATTGTTGGTACCCTTCGGTCAATGAAGGAAAAACTCACAATGGTCACAGAAATAACTTTAATCTGACAAAAGTAATAATAAATAAGAATTCTATGAATGTTAACAAATGAAAGTCGGACATTGCTTTTCAACCATGCTTCAACGGAATTATAAAAAAAAAATGAAAACTCAAAAACTTATGGAACAGGCCTGGACAAAAATGATGGTACCCCTAACTTAATAGTTTGTTGCACAACCGTTTGAGGCAATCACTGCAATCAAACGATTCCTGTGACTGTCAATGAGACTTCTGCACCTCTCTGCAGGTATTTTGGTCCACTCTTCATGAGCAAGCTGCTCCAGTTGTTTCCGGTTTGAAGGGTGCCTTTTCCAGACAGCATGTTTCAGCGCCTTCCAAAGATGCTCAATAGGATTGAGGTCAGGGCTCATAGAAGGCCACTTTAGAATAGTCCAATGTTTTCCTATTAGCCATTCTTGGGTGTTTTTAGCTGTGTGTTTTGGGTCATTGTCCTGTTGCAAGACCCATGACCTGCGACTGAGACCCAGCTTTCTGACACTGGCCAGCACATTTCTCTCTAGAATCCCTTGATAGTCTTGAGATTTCATTGTACCCTGCACAGATTCAAGACACCCTGTGCCAGATGCAGCAAAGCAGCCCCAGAACATAACAGAGCCTCCTCCATGTTTCACAGTAGGGACAGTGTTCTTTTCTTCATATGCTTCATATTGAACATAGAGCTGATGTGCCTTGGCAAAAAGTTCATTTTTGTCTCATCTGTCCATAGGACATTCTCCCAGAAGCTTTGTGGCTTGTCAACATGTAGTTTGGCATATTCCAGTCTGGCTTTTTTATGATTTGTTTTCAACAATGGTGTCCTTTTTGGTCGTCTCCCATGTAGTCCACTTTGGCTCAAACAACGACGGATGGTGCGATTCGACACTGATGTTCCTTGAGCATGAAGTTCACCTTGGATCTCTTTAGAAGTCTTTCTGGCCTCTTTTGTTACCATTCAGATTATCCGTCTCTTTGATTTGTTATCAATTTTCCTCCTGAGGCCACGTCCAGGGAGGTTGGCTACAGTCCCATGGATCTTAAATTTCTGAATAATATGTGCAACTGTAGTCACAGGAACATCTAGCTGCTTGGAAATGGTCTTATAGCCTTTACCTTTAACATACTTGTCTATAATTTTCTTTCGAATCTCCTGAGACAACTCTTTCCTTCGCTTCCTCTGGTCCATGTTGATTGTGGTACACACCATGTCACCAAACCACACAGTGACTACCTGGAGCCCTATATATAGGCCCACTGACTGATTACAAGATTGTAGACACCTGTGATGCTAATTAGTGTACACACCTTGAATTAACATGTCCTTTTGGTCACATTATTTTCAGTATTTTCTAGGGGTACCATCATTTTTGTCCAAGCCTGTTCCATGAGTTTATTTTTTTTTATAATTCTGTTGAAGCATGGTTGAAAAGCAATGTCTGACTTTCATTGGTTAACATTCATAGAATTTTTAAAAATTATTACTTTTGTCAGATTAAAGTTATTTCTGTGACCATAGTGAGTTTTTCTTTCATTGACCGAAGGGTACCAACAATTTTGTCCACGTGTGTATCTCAAAAGTGATAACTGAGATTTAAATACAAAAATTCACTCTCTCTTCTTCTATTTCTTCAGCAGCATTAAACGATCTATACAGTAACATTGGTTCAACCATTTATGTTATCTTGGTTTAACTTTGTTTTCTCGCTCTGGCACAGCTGGTGGTCATTTGAGAAGACTTTATGGAGCAACGCACACACACATACCAACATACCCACTCTGCCTCTCTCTCTCTTCACCTTACTACAGTGTCGTGAGAACTCTTCTTGCTCGACGTCCTGCTCCTGCACTGCACACGATTCACATGTCGCTCTTTGTAAACCGCAGCATCGTAGTCAGTCTAACTCAGTCCCAGTTTACTGAATGGTTCATTTCCTGCACTCTCAGAAGATTAGGATTAAAATAGAAAAACGGGGGGAAGTCTCGAAACTGGTAAGTAAATAAATAAATAAAATTTCAATTAAAGGGTATAAATGAACGAGACATGAAATGGACCATTCAGTATACAATTGTATTGTTGCATTTTTATTCCATTTTTTCTGTGTTTTGGTTTTTTAAATTTTTTTATTTTAGGAGTTGTCACTTCTCACTTGTTAAAGAGGGGAATTCCTGAGTCTGCCTAGGTACTGTCATTCCAAGACTACAAGTTGCTCTGGAGTTAAAAGTTTTATATCCTTCGGTGTACTTTACATATCGGTCACTTCATTACTTTTTTTTTTTTTGCTGTTGGTTGTACTGCTAAGAAAATGTCACTCTATTGCTGTCTTCAGCTGTAATGTTTGTCCTGACACTGTGTCAGGTGGCGCAAATACGAAACCTTTACAGCATATGTTAGATTGTCCCTTTTAAGGCCATTACAGTAAGGCTAGGATAAAAATATTTTTTTTTTATCTACGAGAGTATTAATTGCTTTGGTATAACACTAACTGATAGGGCAGTCTACCGTAATTATTCATAGAGTAAGATGTCTACCGTAAATACTCTAAACAAAAAAGAAGCTGAAATCTAGAACCTTTCTAGGGAAAATAAAGTATCTTTCTAGGAAAATTGATCTAACAGTGTTTCCCTACTTACAGAGGGCTATCAGTAAAACCTTGTAACATTACGAACATCTGGAGAACCTGTAAGGATTTTTTTTTTCTGAAAAGCAAATGGGGATATTATCATTGTACAAGCAGACATTTTTTGCTCCTAATACTTTTTTATTATTATTATTACTGTTTTCTTTTATCAAACATATTTCGGGTCAATAGCTCCACCTGCTGGTTAATTTTTATATGACTTTATTAGTTAAATATGTTAATAGAGGTTTCTAACACTAGGGTGTAGATTTTCCAAAGTGATCCTTTACTTATTTATTAGCAATAGATTTACACTTGCTAAAAAAAAGGTTGTGTATTGTGAGTTTGTTGATTCGTATTATTTTCCACACCACTTCTGCTCTTCATTAGACACAAATTATGACTGAACACATGCATGATCAGGCGTACATACAAATGATAGCTATGTACACGCACAGTCTATACACACACACACACACACACACACACACACTCTGCTGCATTTGGATGTCCTGGTGTTACAGGGACAGCAACACTGCAAAATCCACTGTGCTTGGATGTGATGCCTTGGTTTGGGTGGCACAAAACTGTTTGCCAGTGTTCAGTAACATAAACAAACAGTGATCCAGTCATTACTTTTACCTGTTAACTCTGTTGGCTTTTTATTGTTTGTTCAACTGAAACCGTTGACCCTGTGTGCCTTACAGTGTCCGTGAAAGATTGTTGAGTAAAGCTACTTTACTTCTGATCTGTGTGTGATCTTTGTTTTTTCTTTTCTTTTTTTTATGGTATAATCTGGTTATAATACAAATAATAATTAAATCTACAGTACTCCAAATGTTTCCACTCCACATTTTCACTTCCACATATACACTTGGTACCATATTTGCAGATTTGTAGTTTTCTTTTGACCAACCAAGATTTTTTTTTTTACATGATTTTATTAACTCTTTAAAACCAGTTTGTAAATGTTTTAGCCCTCTTGCTGTTCAATTGTTAATGTAAAATATATTTTTTATTCCCAAATTCAGAGGTGATGAATAATTTTATACAAATTTTAATCCTAACAATAATCTTAAGACGGTCATGAAGATGTAAATAAGTGAATAAATATTAATAGAATTGGAGTCCATCGAGTTTAAGGAAGTTTTCAAATCTTGATTGCATTGACAATGACCAATCTGGCAGTGATTGGTTATTACAAACATTAGAGCTCAGGGCACAAGGTGGGCTCCACCCAATGACGGAGCACAGGCGCACGCAATCCTACACTACAAGCAATTTGGAAGCACATGGGAGTCTATAACAGATCTTTGGAAAGAATTCCACTAAGCATGGGGAGAACATGCAAGCTCCACACACACATAGACCAAAGGTGGAATTCAAACCCCTTAACTTCAAACAAATCTAAGAACTTGATAATAAAATCCCCAAAAGAAGCAAAGCTCCTATTTAAAAACAAATCAGAAAAAGAAACAATACACAGGGTGTGTGCAGAATCAAATGCTGCTGAAAAGTTACAGATAGGGCTACAAATAAACAAGGGTTCTAATTTATGTACAGTGGTACCTTGGCCTACGAACACGCCGCCTCATGAATCTTCGCCTTAAGAACTGAAATTTTGCATACAAATTTGCCTCGTCTTAATTTTAAAGCAGTCTACGGAAAAGAGAAACTTGTCTCCAGAACGGCTTAAATTAGCATGTAGAGGCACCACTGTATTCTAAACTGTTTTCTGATTTTAAAAAGAGCAAAAACTCAGAGGGGCACAGGTCAAGAAACACAGGGGAAAATTACACAAATAAGGATCAATAGACCACCAGTCACTGAGCAGAATTTTTTTCAAAACATAATTGGCCTGGCAGGTTGACATCCCTGCCTCCAGCTGACTCTGTCTCCTCGACTTCCATCGGGGAGACTGGAAAGAAACAACAGTTAAGGATTATTCATTTCTAAATACACCTTCGGACACTTTTAAAACACCACTGATCACTTACAGTATAATAATAGCATATCATGTTTTACAAGTAAACCAGGACACACACACGCAGAGATACGTACAGTTCATGACAGCACTTGATTACATGATCTGGCGGGTCAGAATTGTTGGCCCCTGGCTGAGCAGCGGACTCCCCAGCCATCTGGTCTTTCTTCTCAGTCTCAGCCAGGCAGCTCTGCAAGATGACACGATCTGACTTCAGTTATGTCCACACACACACATTCAGACAATTTTAACTATTAAACTATTTGGCTGCGCATTAAAATTTTCCAAAAGGTATTCAGTCATAACTTCAAAGTTTACATTTAGTGCCCCCTTATTGTCCACAGGTATCTGCTTGGTAGGTTTGCAGTTGTGCCATTCACTTTCCATTTTTGAATGCTGAAGTAAACAGCACTCAGTGAGATGTTCAAAGCTTGGGATATTTTTTTACAACCGAACGCTGTTTTAACTTCTCCACAACATTATCATGATGCTGTTTGTTCACTAATGTTCTCAACAAACCTCTGAGAGCTTTACAGAACAGCTGTATTTATACTGAGAGTAAATTCCACACAGGTGACTTCTAAAGGCAATTGGTTCCACTAGATTTTAGTTAGGGGGAATCAGAGTAAAGGGGGCTGAATTCAAATGCATGCCACACCTTTCAGACTTTTATTTGTAAAAAAAAAAAAAAAAAAAAAATGTTGAAAACCATTTATCATTTTCCTTTCCACTTTATGTTGGTCTATCACATGAAATCCCAATAAAATACATTTAGGCTTGTGGTTGTAGCGTGTGAATATTTTTGCAAGGCACTGTACAACTTGAAAAATCTTTTTTTGTGTAAATACATATAGCCTGTCAACCGAGTCATCATGCAGCATGAACATCCACCACAGTTTTTTCTTCAACTCATTGATTTCGACCTGGAGGATGCTGTAAGCCTCTCGCTCTTGCTCACACTCCTAAAATGCACACAAGTGTTTTCTCACTTACATCTACCAGCCTGTCACCCTCCATATGAGTATCCCAGAGCAGGGTCTTCACTTTCTGCAATGTGTCTCGCAGTGCCCCCACTTGGTCAGAATTCTCAGTGGACTCTGGAGCTGCCTGGGGTTTCTCAAGAGCTTCAGCCAAGGAGTTCTGGAAGTACAGCAACTAATTTTTACTGGGTTTATTTGATGGCACACGCATTCCTACCCATTTAAAATCTCAAAAAAGTCTAAAACATTGGGTAAAAAAGGAAACTTAAATAAATAATGAGTAAACAGAGAGGTTACAGAAAGAGTCAGGTTCATGAAAAACAAAGTTTACCTTAAGAACCTTCTCCCTGTGCAACATACTTTTCTTCAACTCATTGATTTCCACCTGGAGGATGCTGTAAGCCTCTCGCTCTTGCTCACACTCCTAACACACACATTCAGCCAAAGATGTTGAGCCAAAAATATATTAAAGTAACTTCATAAACATCAAAAAATTCTCCAATTTTATTTTTATAATTTTCCCCCCCCCGATTTTCTCCATGTCCAATTCCCACTCGTCATTAAGACGCTCCTCAATTAAGGGAGGGCTGAGGACTATCCTGTGTTTCCTGCAAACCACACGACACTGGCCAACCGCATCTTTTCAAACTGCTCACTCACGCACCGTTAGGAGCAGCATAACACACTCGGAGGACTTCCGTTTGCATGAGCTCACCAATGCCCATGAATGCCTTAAAGCCTCGATTGATGCGAGAGCGCAGAGAGCCTCCCATCCCTCCCCTCTGAGAGGGCTCAGCCAATCAGCTCTCTCCAAGCCCACAGCTGAGAGAGGCTACAGCATCACCCGATAATTGAACTCAAAATCTAAGGATGATAGGGCGAGCACTTTACCACTGCGCCACTTGGGGTCCAAATCCTCATATTTCAATGCAAGCTTTTTTTTTACTTACATCCTGTAGATGGTCACAATCCATTTGACTCTCACAGAGCAGAGTCCCCACATCCCTCAATGTGTCTTGCAGTGCCTTTACTTGATCTGTCAGGTCAGAATTCTTGGCCTCCAGCTGAGCAATGGACTCCGAAGCCATCTGGTGTTTCTCATGGGCTTCTGCAATGGAAATCTGAAAGTGCAACATGTAATGTGTACTTGGTTTAGGATTTAATGAGTTAACAGAAACAAACATAGGCTGTAGTGGTTAGCACTGCCACCGTGCACCTCCAGGGTTCAATTCCCAGCCACGTTCAATTTCCATCTTTGTGTGCATTGAGTTTGCATGTTCTCCCTGTGCTTGGTGGGTTTCCTCCCACAGTCCAAAGACCTGCAGATTAGGCTAATTGGCATTTTCAAATTGCCCTTAATGTGTGTGTGCCCTGCGATAGATTGGCACCATATCCAAGATGCATCCCGCCTTGTGCCCTAAGGCTCCAGGTCTACCACGAGCCTGAATAACAAGATAAAGTGGTATGGATGATGAGTGAGCGAGTGAGACATAAACAGAGTTTATAACAGCAGTTGTAGATTTATGTAACGCAAAGTTACCTTCATTAACTCCTTGTCATCCTCAACTCATTGTTTTGCACATGGAGGATGTAGTGAGCCTTCTGTCCTCACACAATCCCAAAGAGGTACAAACACATGGACTTAATGTTCACATATGCAGTAAAGCGTTTGGTTAAGTTTTACTAAAAGATATAGCTACCTCATGCAGTAATTTGTTTACTTGTAGTGAGTGAAACAGCAAGTAGTGGCAACATTTTAAATAAAAACTTTTATAGTAAATAAGTATACGTACAGAGAGAGAGAGAGAGAGAGAGAGAGGGGTTCAATCACTCATTCACTCATTTCACTCATCGTCTATACCACTTTATCCTGTATACAGCAGGGTCACAGGGCCTAGAGCCTATCCCAGGAGACTTATATGTGTGCCAATCCATCACAGGGTATACACACACATGGGCACACTCAGATTCTAGTTGCTATTTGGAGACGCCAATGCATGCCTTTGAAACGTAGGAAGAAACCAGAGTATCCAGAGGAAATCCACCAAGCACAGGGAGAACATGCAAACTCCATGGACACTGACCCCAAGGTGGGAATCGAACCCGGACCCTGGAGATGCAAGGCGACAGTGCCACTAAGCCACCGTGCCACCTGATTGTTCACAAAAAGAGTCAAATTTTCCTGAAAAACGTTTACCTTTAGGTTCTTCTTCAACTTAGTGTTCTGCGCCTGAAGGATATGGCGAATCTCTCGCGCTTGTTCACACTCCTAAAACACCCAGGGGCATGGGGGAAATGACCACTCAGTGAACTTTTCTATTTATTAAAAATACTAGCTACTTGAAAATATAATTTTCAGTTTGTGTAAGTACATATAGCCTCCTGTTCAAGTCATCATATTTTTAAAGAAGCTGCTGAATGCAACGTTTTTTTTTTTTTTTTTTTTACTTACAGTTACGAGATAGTCACGCTCCACTTGCGTCTGACAGAGCAGGGTACCCACATTTTGCAGTGTGTCTCGCAGTGTCTTCACTTGATCTGTCAGGTCGGAATTCTTGCCCTCCAGCTGAGCAATGGACTCTGAAGCCTTCTGGTGTTTCTCATGAGCTTCAGCCAGGGAAATCTAGAAGTACAACAGGTAATGTTTATTTGGTAATACATTCATACACCTTTAAAAAATAACTAATTACTCATAAAAATGAACTAAAAATACATTAGTGTTTGGGGGGAAATGTCATGGTTAGCAAATTGTGATTAAATGAGTACAAACACGTACATTCACGTCCAAACATTTTGGTAGCAATTATAAGTTTTTTTGTTGTTGTTGTTGTTTTTGGGAATTTGGCCTCTGTACACCACTTATTTAATCTGATTAGAAATGCTCAAATTGTAAGTAAAGTCAATACTTCCTGCTTTTAACCAAAGTGTGGCATTAACCATTCAGGAATCACAGCCATATTCATAAACACACCAATTTTGGTGGCTCATAAATAATGGAACAAATAGCTGATAAGCAGTTGCATGGCCAGAAGTGGTCTGTTGCTTTATTACTCCATGACTTATCAAGCAGATAAATGACCTGGAGGTGTTTCTGAATGTTACAATTGCATTTGGTAGCTGTTCACTAGAACTTTCAACATGAGGTTCAAATCTTGGTTTCATGTCTATGAAGTTGAGCTGAAAAAAAAATAAATAAATAAACCCATCAGAGAGATAGCAAAAACATTGGAAGTGGCCAATACAACAGTTTGGCACATTCTTTTTTCTTTTTTTAAAAAAAAGGAACTAACTGGCAAGCTCAGCAACAGCAGAAGGTCTGGAAGACCATGTATAACTGCAGAATTCAGTCCATAGTGAAGAAAAACCCTTTCACAACATCTAGCCCAGTCAAGAACACACTTGAGGAGGTAGGCATGTCATCGTGTCAAGTCAAGAGATGGCTTTATGAAGTTAATAGCAAAACTCAACAACAAGCTGCTAACCAAAGTTCTTCTAAGGACTTTTATTGATGAAACCAAAATTAAGTGCATCAAATGATGGGAAGAGAAACCTATGGAGAAAATAAAGGAACAGCTCATGACACATCATCTGTCAAACATTGTGGAGTCAGTACAAAATTGTTTCGGACTTTCTAACATTAGTATTCTATGAAAAAAATTAAAATGGAATGGAAGATCCCCAAAAGAACAGTGGGTTTTGACGCCTTTTTGCTCTACAGCATTTATTGGTATGTGCCTAAGACAGTATTGTATGTCTGCCAGTGGTACCGTTTGTTGGTGTTTATTGAGGTACTGTATCTGCAGTCCAGGCCTGGCAATGCACCTTGAGGGAGCAAAACACAGCATTTGAAATGTCCATGGGTTTCAGACTTCAGGCAGTTATCGACTCCAAAGGGTTTTTACCCACGTATTGAAGACACAGCTTATGTTGGTAATTATGTTAGTTGATTCTGTTGTTTGGGGGGTGTATATAAATGGCTGTAATTCCTGAATGGTTAAGGCCATGCATTTCTGACATCCCTTGAATTAAAACTGACTTATTCATTTAATGAATTCAATGTGGAGGTACTGTATTTAAAGGCCCGATGCCAAAACACCTATTGTTCCATCATTTATAGACCTGACTGTACACACATACAAAAACACACACACACACACACACATACCAGCCATCGTGGATTAATGGAAAGCGAAGTTTACCTTCAGTATCTCCTCCTTGTGTATCAGACTCTTCTTCAGTTCATCGATTTCTGTCTGGAGGATGCTGTCAGCCTCTCGTGCCTGTTCACACTCCTGAAGCACATACATGGGTGAAAAGAAGTTTAAACTTGATCGCTCAGTGTTCACATACTCTAAATGGTGGACATTTATATTCATAAAAATACTAGCAACATCAAAATATCATTTTCATTTTGTTGCTCATCATCATGCACCATGACCATCCATAAGTTTCTAAATGTTTGTAAAGGATCTGCTTAATGCAAGCTATTTCTTACTTACATCATTTAGATCATCACACTCCTTTTGACTCTCACACAGCAGGGTCCCTATGTTCTGCATTGAGTCCTGCATTGTCTTTACTTGGTCCGTCAGCTCAAACTTCTCGGTCTCCAGCTGAGCAACAGACTTTTTAAGTGTTTCATCAGCATCTGCCAGAGACACCTACATGGACAACATTCATTTCTACATACACATTCAGAAACTTAGTGTTATTCATCCCGTAACCCGTGTTCTCTGATAACATGAGTGAGATGCTCCACTATGGGGAGGCCCCACTTCAATGTTATTCTCAGAAGCCCTCACTGGTATACGGGCGGAGCCTACTGTCCTTCTGTAAAAGGGGCTGGTGCAGTGTCATGCGTCATTTAAGATTACCCTTTTCCACGCTTTACACAAGGAGGAAGTTCTCACTCATGTTATCATGTAGCACTTTCACTAGACACTTTTGACACTTTTAGACACTCTTGCTCATGGGCAGAAAAATGGGGGGTTACCTAACTGCAAAGGGGCACACCCCCATGATGGGTTCTTGGGCATGAATATCCAGATTGGGCCTAAGTAGGACACTAGAATCTGCTTTCGAGATTTGGGTGCACTGAGTGCATGAATGTCACTGTTCAGTTTCACTGAAGCTAGCAACGACAGCAGAACCTTTTCCGACACAATTCCGACTTTGTGGTTTCTGGCACTTTGAATAGCATCAATGACACTCTGGGGCGTGCCACCACATATAAATTCCACCTTTAACAGACCAATCCCCATACAATACTCACTGTTCTTCCCTCCTGAGTGGCTCCCCAGTGCCTGAGGTTTCCATACACAGTTACCAATGTCCTGTAAGCAACATGGCCAGCTGGTGTTTCTTGTGAAAGGAACATGGGATTTCTCAGGTAACGCAATGCCGCAAATCAATGTGGCGAGGCTGGCTTATCCATAGCGATGCCACCCATTGCTGAAATTCTCTCATATGAAACTTGCTCAGTGGGCTCACTGAGATTTATCCCACCAGCTGAAGGCAGTGTCTAAATGGGCTGACTTAGCCCACTGGGATGAGAGAGATTGATGCATTCTGAGTAAAGCAAAAAGGCGATCTTGAATGAAGCATGACCCTGCGACAATCCCTCTTATAGAGGGATAGTAGGCGTCGAATTGACTTAAGCATGACAGCTGCCATCCAGTTAGTGCTGGAATATGACACAGAGTTGTCTAAGCATAATCTCGTAACTAATTAGTTAGGAAAACTAACTAATAACTAAGAACAGTGTCAACAAATTGTGAGTTAACACATATACACATGCGCACAAACACGCACACACACAAACAAAAGGATCATTACTTTCATAAAAACAAGGTTTACCCTCAGCAACTCTTCCTTGTGCATTAGACTCTTCCTCAACTCATTGATTTCTGCTTGGAGGATGATGTCAGCCTCTCGCATCTGCTCACACTCCTAAAACACGTACATGGGAGAAAAGAAGTTCAAACTTGAGCCTTCAAGACGCTGGTTATTCAGCAAATAAACCAGCAACTTCAAAATTTGATCTTCATTTTGTGTAAGTACGTATAGAAGGTTTTCCCAATCATCATGCAGCGTGAGCATCCAAAGGTTTCTAGATGTTTGTTAATGACGTGCTTGATGCAAGCTTTCTATGCAAGCACTTACAGTGTTTAGATCATCACACTGTCTTTGACTCTCACAGAGCAGGATCCCCATGTGCTGCACTGAGTCTTGCAGTGTCTTCAGTTGGTCTGTCAGGTCAGCCTTCTCTGCCTTCAGCTGAGCAAAGGACTTTTTATGTTTCTCCTTCATCTAAATAGACAACGATTAAGGTTTACTGGCTTTGTGTTCACATATGCAGTAAGGCAATGAGTGAAATAGTATGTACGTACGTATAGAGACAGCGAGAGAGACAAAGAGAGCGAGAGAGAGAGAGAGAGAGAGAGAGAGAGAGACTTCACAACAGCAGTTTAACAAGAGGAAAGGTTTACCTTCAGTAACTCCTTATGAAACATAATCTCCTTTATCTCATCTCTCTGTGCCTGGCGGATTCTGTGAGCCTCACATTCTCGTTTACACGCCTAAAACACACATTTGGGGTGAAAGAGGTTTAAAACTGAGTGATTCATTTTCACATATACAGTAAGACACTTCTTCTCAGTGAAAATACCACCATGCATAGTGTCCACTGTACAAGCCTCTGGGGACAGGGTTATGATCTGGGGTCGCTTCAGTCGCTCAGGTCGAGGCTCAGCAACGTTATGTGGCGATAAAATGAAGTCAGGTGGCTTAGTGGTTAGCACTGTTGCCTTGCACCTCCAGGCTCTGGGTTCGATTCCCATGTTAGGTCTGTGTGCATGGAGTTTCATGTTTCTTTCCTATTCCCTATGGCGCAACCATATTGCAGGACTCAGGGTTTGAAAGAGAGTGGTTCTGGGAGAATGAGGAATCATTTTCACACATGAACTGGACACCACATTATGTGTGTAATCAAAGCTAGAGCTGATTAATAAAAGCTTAGAGGGTGGAGCATTTTTTTCTTGTCCAGACAGTGTGCACATTTCCTTTTGTTTCAGTACATGTAGGCCATCTTAATGTCGCATGAAAATCAAAACACAAATAACTCCTATTAAGCTACGTTTCAAGAAGGTGCTTAATACAAGATTCTACAAGACCTTCTTGTTTTCTTGACTTACATCTTTTCGACCGTCACACTCTCTTTGACTCTTACAGAGCAGGGTCCCCAAGTTCTGCACGGAGTCTTGCAATGTCTTCACTTTGTCTGCCAGTTTGAACTTCTCTGCCTGCAGCTGAGCAATGGACTTTTTATGTTTCTTATCAGCATCTTCCAGAGACACCTAAAGAGACAACAATTAAGGTTTATTGGTTCTATTAAATTCTACACACACATTCAGACAATTTGAAAAAAAAAATGAACTAATAGCCTCATGATAATAGCCTACAATGTACTGTAAAAAATTGTGACACACACACATACAGTTACACACACACACACACAGTGTTTACTCCTGCAAATTTAGTTTCATGAAAAGCAACAGTTGCCTTTAGTAACACCTCCTTCTGCATCAAGGTCATCTTTAACGCATCGTTCTGCGTCTGGAGGCTGCTGTGAGCCTGCCGTTCTCGCTCACACTCCTAAAACACACACATTGGTCAAATGTTCAATTTTGAGTGTCTAATGTTGAAATTGTTTAGTGCAAAAAAAAAAAACAACAACAACTTGAAAGTAAGCAAAGAAATCACAGACCTTGCTTTTCATGTCACAATTTCCGCATGTTTCGCAGAGAAGTTCCTCCAACTTGCTCACTCTGTTCTCCAGCTGATGTATCGACACCACAAGAGACTGTATCGTCTTCTCAGCTTCATTCACAGAATTCTGAAAAATAGGGTGCAAATATTGTTGGCATGGAGGTTTAAAGTACATAAGTACTTTGTCAGCCATGACAGATTGCTGTTACCGTGGTGCCACGAGGCCATGCTGTCATTAAAAGTAATTAAAAATGACTTGTGTTTGGATTACTGTGTATGATAGACTGGTGTTCCATCTTTTTTCGTAACCCTGCCAGATTTTAATAACATTAGCAAAGAATGATAGTTTTATCAGTTTGTGCTACCTTAACAGTATCTCCTACCTCTAGTTGTACATGGTCATAGTACTGCAAAAAATAAAATACAGTTTTAATGGAGGTATAACATGTCCTGACATACTGGTAGCAATTTATGGCATGTTGTTTTAATGTTATCAGAATATAATTCCTATCACGTTAACACTGGTAGCACTTTCTGACAAGTTCTGACATGAATTTAACGTTATACATCAATCCATTAGTCAACTGTAAATTAACCAGGCAAATAAAATAAAATGTGCAATAAAACACAAAAATTATATTTCTTAAAAAAAAAAAATATATATATATATATATATATAGGGCACTAAATCAGCAAAACATGACATATAATGAATTCATAGAACATGTGACGCCGTTTCTCTTGATAGTTTTTCAGGATTTCTCTGAAGTGATTGGTACAAAACATATATAAGCAAAATCAATTAGTCATGCTGATGTGAGCTTGTACTAACACAGCGATATACACAAGAGGGTTAAAGGTAGGACGGGACAAACTTACCGTAACCTGGTTCTGAGAATCCCCCATGGTTTGGATCATGGCCTGGTTACACACTGGTCCTAAGTTTTAAAATAATAAGAATAGTGTTGTTGCTGTTAGTCTTTCGGCTGCTCCAATGGAGAAGAACACCACAGCCGACCATCCAATCCACACAGAACTGAATCCGGGCCTTCCGCATGGCAGACAAGAAACCCACCAATGCCCATAATAATAATAATAATAATAATAATAATAATAATAATATTTAAAAGTTTAGTTTTTAAGTTTTCAATTTAAGAAATGCGGGACTACTAGAGCTGGCACATTTGCAATGTCTCATTGGCCTCTATTAGAATTAGAGTTTATCATACATACATAATTCTAATGTGCTAGGACAGAAAGAGAAACCTTTTTTTCACCTACAAATTATTATACATCTGCATATTTTAACCAGGCATGCACACACACACACACACACACGCGTGCACGCACACATTCAGTATATGCACACACAATAAGCTACTAATGCGCTACTGTCTCAATGTAAACAAACGCCTGCACCAATAGATATTAATTAGAAAAGATAAACTGAATATTTTTACTGGGATTAGTTCATATTTTCACTCATATTTTTACTGAAGTGGTATTAGTGAATTTTAACACACTGGAGTTTTCAACTTTTTCCATTTCTCATCTGTGATTCGCAGAAGTACAACTAATTCTACAAACCCTTTATATGAGAGAGAGAGAGAGAGAGAGAGAGAGAGATTATTTGGTTTAAACAGTACATGGCAACCATTAAAAATAAAAAAATAACACGGTGTTGTACCAATTGCATCCATTGGGGGCGCTGTTGGTTTCTTCTCACCGCCTCGCTTCAGGAAGGAATAAACGTTGGCGCCAGAGGCTGCAGTTCCGGCCGCGATTAGCAGGGGGCGCAGAGGATCACCGACATGCAGAGAATTCATTAACTTACAGCTTCACTGCTGCGGCGCTCAGAATCCAGTCAGTCAGTCGCTTCACTCAGCACCTCCGTCTCTCCGGATATTTCCCAAAGCTCTGTGTTTATTTCGCACACTCCCCCTTTCTGTTACAGAAGTATGACGTCACACAGGCGGGTGAGAAATAAACGGCAGTGACTTTGATTTTATAAACGGATTTCCCATCAGTAGCAGTGATAATGTGGAAGGTAGTAGAGAGAGCGCGCGAGAGAGAGAACAAGGAAGAATGTATTTGTTTGTTTCTTTCTTTTAAGAAGATTTAAACTGAAAAGGAGATGAAGTGTGAGATCATGACCAGTAGGCGGCAGTAATGCATCATAGTGGAAAACACCAAGAAGACAAGTGTCCATGTCTTTCAAATGTGCCACAACTGGGGTTAAATTATTATAAACAGTATTTTGTCATAAATTAATCATGGCCATGAGACTGAATACATTTTCAGACACTTATGTAAATATATTTTATTTGATACTGTGTATAAATAAGAATGTTGTGGTGGAGTGGTTACTCCTGTCGCATCACACATTCAGGATCCAGGTTTGATTCCCACCTCGGGTGTGTGTGTGTGTGTGCATCGAGTTTTCATGTTCTCCCCGTGCTTGACAGGTTTCCTCCGAGTGCTCCGGTTTCCTCCCACAGTTCAAAGACATGAGGATTAGCGTTCCCAAATTGCCCGTAGTGTGTGAGTGAGCCTGGTTCAGTTCCCACTCGATGCCCAAACCCCAGCCACTGGATGCAGCACCGGTCCCAAGCCCAGAAAAAATTGGAGGGTTGTTTCAGGAAGGGCATCCGGTGTGAAACCTGTGCCAAGCTTCTATGTTGCAGATGGTTCGCTCTGGCGACCTCTTGACAGGAGGAGCCACAAGGATATAGATTAGAGAGTGTTGATCCAGCACAACACCATGTCACTTACCACTTAGTCACTTCCCTAACACTGTTATTAATAAAGTTTTTTTATTTTTTATTTTTTATGAGGATGTCCACCTTAGAATAGGGGACCTACTCATTTTATTTATTTATTTATTTTAGTAATACTATACTAACTTGTAATAAATATTATCACATAGCTATGTTTATATATATATATATATATATATTTTTTTTGTCCTCATTGTCTTTTTTTGTCTTTGCTGCACCCCTGTTAGAGTTAGAGTGTAGTCTACATCTGACTGATTAGCAGTAACAAAAGACACCTGAAGCTCATGAGCTCACACTCACAGGGTCAAGAGGTCAGTGACGAATCATATCCCTGATTATATTAAATCTCATGTTGGCTTTTAAATCAGAAGAGTTGTCAATTTGCTCAAGAGCAGGTAAGGAAGTTAAACTCTGACTTCTTCGGGTGTGCTCTTTGGATACTTTCTATATACTCAGTGCCTTATTGATAGCTGATAAACACTATATATAGACAAAAGTATTTGCCCAAAACCTGTTAATTATTGAACCTGTATGTTTCAATCAGGTCCAATATAATTTCTAATATCTATTCTGCTTTGCGACAATGACAATTGTTTAAAGTGCTATACAAATCAAATTGAACTGAATGCAATGTCCCCAGTGAAGTTCAATCTTAATGCTTCAGTATACCAGGGCATCTTGGATATGGCTATGCTCCTGTGCAACTTTGTGGCGGAAGGCTCTTTTCTATTCCAACATGACTAAGCCCCACTGCACAAATCAAGGAGTATAAAGACATGATTTAATGAGTTTCGAGTGGAAGAACTTGACCGGCCCTAACACAGAACCCTGACCACCACCCCCATCGAGCACCTTTGGGATCCAACATCAGTGCCTGACTTCATAAATGCTCTGCAGAGTGAAGGGACATGAATTTCCACAGAAACACTCCAACATCTTGTGCACGGCCTTCCAAGAAGCCTGGACGCTGTTATAGTCGTATAAAGGGGGACCAACTCCATATTGAAGTATCTGTATTTGGATACAATGTCATCGCAAGTTTGGCAAAATACCTTCGTCCGTATAATGTACTTGCAAGTTGTTTATTTATTTAATATAAACTTGTAGCCTGTTTATGGCAGTAAGGTTTTATATATAAATATCAGTTTACATTTCCAGTACATACAAAACAACGATCTAGTTTCTTGTCTTAGTTAAGATTTTGTGCAAAGAAACAAAGTGACTTGGTTTTAAGGTTGGTGGGTTTCCTCTGATGTTCTGAGACACTATTGCATCGTGTCTCAGGCATCAGACATGTGTGTATCTGATGTTTTGCCTTTTTTTTTTTTTTTTTTTAGATCTGGTGTAAAAGATGGCATGCAAACAAGAAGGTAAACTGCTCTCATCTCGTCGCAGGACTCACGAGACCTCGGGTATATTAAAACACTTCAGATTCTGGATTTAAAATGGACTCAACAATGCTTTCAAAATATAGCACTTTTGTTTTCTAAGAATAAACCATCTTCTTAACCATCTTTGAGTGTGTCCATGTCCTGCATAGTGTTCCTGGTCCTCCAGTTCCGATGATTTAAGATCGAAAGTGTTTCCTTCTTCACAGAGGTCCAGAGCACTCGGGTGTTGCTGCAGGTCAGCTCTCTATGCAGCACCGCTTCACACAGGATTCTCAAAGAAGAGATGAACGAACAGAACAGATCACTCCAGGTGCAGTAATGAGGGAAGGGAACACCAGTAGCAGAATTTAACTTTAAATAAATTAGAGCAGCACACACACACACACACACATGCAGTATTTTATTCCTTGCATATTAACCCGCTTTCTTTCTAATGGTCTGTCTCCATAGTAACGCTTATGAAGTTTTTATTGTAATGTGACCGTTTCATTCCCAGGAGCAGCTCATGGACAAAGATCAGCACATCACTAAGCTGCAGGATGCACTTCAGTGTGAGAGGGAGAAGGTAAGGAACAAGAATCCTGTGTGTGTGTGTTCTTGTTTTAAGATCTAAGATTATCACGGATCTAAGCAAGAGTTTCAGGAGTTTTTTTTTATTCACCATATTTGGGTTTCTCAGTCGTGTGCGTGCGTGCGTGCGTGCGTGTGTGTGTGTGTTCATATGCCTTCAAGTTGGCTGTTGACAATTCAACCTATATTAAAAGGTTTAGTCTGTATGTTGGTCAGTGATCGCTTTACATTTTATGCACTGGAGGACCAGAAACCAGTCTCAGAAAAATGTCTGTCTGTCCAGCCAGATTTTGTCTCGGCATCACACAAAACTGTCCGGACAGAATTTAATGAATCTTTTGCAGTAGTTGGATCTCTGCCTGAGGTTTAATCTGCACCATCAGTGAAATCTAAATGTTGAGTAAAAGTGATGGTATGAACGGTTATGTGCTGGATTTAATAATCTGCTTTAAAATAAACTACTAATGCGCTACTGTCTCAGTTTCATCACAGGTGTGAAGCTTCTAGTTGGAGCTGAATGTGTTTGTAAGGGTTAGAAGTAATGAAAGTGTTCAGATTTAACTTGAATTCTAGTCAAATGTATTTAAACAATATTGGTTAAAATCACTTGAATTTTTAGGAGAATAATCTTTGATGCTGTTTAAACTGCAGTTTATATTAAAATAAATCTCCCTCTCTCTGTCAGAACTCTAAGCTGCTCTCCCGCTGTAACCAGCAGGCGGTTGAGTTAAAGCGCCGAGAGCAGCTCGTCAACAGGATGAGGGAGAAGCTCTCACAGTTCACAGACCGACACCGAGACCGGGGAGTTTGTAAGAAACGCGCAGTTACTTTTGCTCTCTGAATATTATTACCATTTTCACACCAGAGTTAAAGTACATGTTTGTTGTTTCTCTCCCCACAGCTATAGAGATCATGAACGCTCTTCCTAAACCATCAGCTCAGAGGGAGTCGGCGCCCCGGAGCGCACGGCCTGATGGGAGGTACGGTTTACATCTCGGCCTCTAAACTGAACAGTTCATCTCTTTGGGGGAAAAATAAGAATAGTGGAATTGCAGTAGAATAGATGTAATGAAAATCACACACACTTGGAACTTTCCATTTACAGTAAGGTGAAGTGAATTTTGAATCATGTTTAATATGTCGTGCAAAGACATATTATGTATACATAAAACACCAAGATTTATTTATTTTTAAAAAAAATTAAAGGTGGTGTAACTGGT
Organism: Clarias fuscus; assembly: GCA_030347435.1. Lineage (NCBI taxonomy): Eukaryota > Metazoa > Chordata > Actinopteri > Siluriformes > Clariidae > Clarias > Clarias fuscus. Next base: position 21,587,631 of record CM059227.1, on the reverse strand, counting down.
TTTCAAAATTTCCATGAATAGCCTATGGATTAATAAAATAAAATAATTTCTAAAAAAGTATGGAAAAACCTTTGGCTAAAGAGGAGTGTTTATGTGCGTTATGCTTAAAGTGAATCCTTAGCTCAGAATTTTCTTAACTGTTAAAGGAAGGAAGTATCGTGGGGGTACGCACCAGATGAGCCATTTATTTTTTACTTTTTCTCCTCAAACATGTCTCTCTAATGTTCTTCATGGTTTTATGCATACTCACCTTAATCCAAATTTTTCATGCTACACATAAATTTTTTTTTTTTTTTTAAGTACTGGTCCAGACTGAACCCAGTAGAACTTTGGGTCCTGGTTTATTTATCCCAATATTGAGACTTTTTGTTATCCAGATTCCTGGTTTGGGGTCTTTTTGTCATGTGAACGTGTGTATTTTTCTCTCTGAAGGAAAGAGGAGGCGCTGCTGTTAATGCTGGAGAGGAGGGAGGCTGAGCTCCGGGAGGCCATGAAGCTGCGACACAGCCTCACCACACTACTGCACGCGCTCAGAACCGACATGCAGCAGGTGATTATACAGTGACATTGGACGTATCTTTATGGGAGCGCTTGCTAATGTACGTACTGGGGTGGTTTCAATTAAACATTTTCCTTGACAGAACATTTCTTGGATGGCACAGGGTCCACGGTTTAAGTCCTGCCTCAGGTGTGTGTGTGGAGTTCGCATCTTGTCCATGTGCTTCGTGAAAAAAGTTTCCTCTAACAGTTCAAAGACATGCAGAGGCTAATTGGCATTTTCAAATTTCTCCTAGTGCTTGGTTGTGAGATCTAGGGTGTACCCCACTAAGTGCCTGAGTATAAACAGTATAAACAGTTTAGAGATTAAGGGTGTGAGGTGAGACCCTGACTTGTTTGTTTTGCGTTTTGATTTAAAAGGGTTATTTGTCACTTCTCAAACACATTTTCCACGTAAATATGTTAAATAATTCAAGACTAATTTGGTCTTGGCAGCACAGTGGCTTAGTGCTTAGGACTGTGGCCTCGCACCTCCATGGTATAGGTTCAGTTTGCATGTTCTCCCTGTGCTTGGTGGGTTTCCTCCCACAGTCCAAAGACATGCAGATTAGGCTAACTGGTGTTCCCAAATGGTACCCGCTTCATGCCCCGGGTCTCCTGGGATAGACACCAGGTCCCCAATGACCCTGAACATAAGATAAAGCGGTATGAGTGAGTAATTTGATCTCCATGTTGTTCAACACCAATCACCAGTGTATAAGTGACTCTCGCTATCAGTTACTACACAACCTGGGTGCTGACCGCGGGCATTTTTGCTTGTATTTATGTGAAACTAGCTGTAAAGACATGAGGGTGCAGGTGTCACTTTCTCTCAGAACCTCTGCTTGTTTCTACATTGGTCAGACTCTAAAGGAGCTCCTGGACCCGGAGGTGGAGAAGACGGACACGAGCAGGCTGGTCCAGTCGGAGCAGTCTCTTGGTGATCATGTGACGGGGGGCGTGTTCCTGGAGTGGACGAACGTACAGCAGAAGCTGAGGGAGCTGCAGTCGCAAAGTGTGTGTGGACAGGGTTGTGTTTTAAATATGGAGCAGAAACAAGCTTTTCTTGCATAGCAACTGAGTAAGGTGTGTGTGTGTAGGCCCAGCTGCAGTAGGAACAGACCAGGAGAAGCTCCTGGCTCAGCTTGAAGAAGAGCTGGAGCAGAGCAGAGAGCTGGTCCGCGTACAGCAGCAGCTACTGCAGGTCCTGATGAGGCGTTTAAAATCATTCACAATTTCACACTCTTACCAAAATACTTCTGTTAATTTTTTCTTTGTATCTATTATTTTAATGGTTGTCTGATATTTCCCTCTGCGGATACCAGAAGCGGTGCTTAGCACCCTACATAACATCTACTAGAAAGGGTTAAACCAGGCAGCAGAGTTGACTAACTGCTCACCGTCTTCCAGAGCAAAACCCCAACCAGCTTTCTGGCTTAAATCAAATTTTCTCATTTTTGCTTGAAATGAGTAAACGCTCGCACAAATAAGATGCATTTTTAACCGTTATGTTGCAAGCAAAGGTGTCTCTACGTATGCTTGCTATTTCAGAGGACGGACATGCCCACGTTAGTCAGATAAAAGTTACAGTACTTGTAATCATGAATGTAAACTGTCACATCATGCGCACCCCCCCCCCCATACCCCCCCCCCCCCCCCCCCCCCCCCGAGGGTGTATCTGATGCTGTAACAACTTGCCGAAGAGCCTAAACAGAAGAGTTTGGATATCTGCAAACAAAGCACGGATCGATACTCTAAGCAAGGTGTAAGTTCCTTAAAGAGAATCCTTATTGGTGACGAGACACACATTCATCACTACGACACTAAGAATAAACGTCAGAGTCTGGAACTGAACCATCCTCAATCACAGACCGAGGAAAAAGTTCAAAAGTCGACCATCAGCTGGAAAATTCATCAACGCTTACAGTTTTCTGGGATTCCTATCTCAAAGGGCCAGAAGTATTGGAATATTATCAGGAAAAAGGTTCAACAATCAACAGTGCACGTTGCACTGAGATGCTTATTGAAGAGCTGAAGACTAAACTTCGGGTAAATTAGTGAAAAGGTTTTTTTTGTTTGTTTTTTTTTTCCCGTTAAATCGAGCCAACAAATTATCCAAGTGTTGATGTTCCTCACTAATGTGGCAGTTTGATAAGTTAATGCATAAGGTCCTCCTAACAAAATGTGACCGTGATTAAGAGACCGAGATGATTGTTAGTCTGAGTCATTTGTTGGTTCAAACTAAGCATCTGTCTACCAAATTACTTGAACATAAATTCACAGAAATTCACATTTCACACTGTAATATACAGCAAATGTATTACGTCATGACTACATGACTAAAACGGTCCTTATTTTTTCTCTTTCACTTTCTATAGGACAGTGTATCCACTCCTCTCCCAGACCCTCTGATCGACTCCTACTACCTGGAGGAGTGGGAGCGGCTCCGGGACAAGTGGACCGAGTTTAACAGGCAGTGCCGAAGCTTCCAGCAGGAGAGGCAGGCCTTCACCGATGCCGCGATCCGATTGGGCCGCGAGGTGAGGAGAGAACTGGAGGGGTTTACAGTGAGGGATGGTGAACCTTTGAACCTAGTGATGGTCTCGCAGCTCACCTCTGAGAGTCCTCACCCAAGATTTTCTATTTGATTATTTTGTTCATTGTGTGTGTTCTGCAGAGATGTGAGTTTGAGCAGCAGAAGGCGTCTCTGTTGAAGCAGCAGTTCCTCAGTACATCTCCAGTTATGAAGACTTCACGCTCCAACAGGAGAGAGAGCACAGCACTCAGTGACCTACGTATGCACCACACATTCTTTCACACACACACACGTGCTTGTTGTCCTTAAATACTGAACACCAACAATTTGTGTGTGTGAGAGGTAGGAACGATGGCTCCAGATCGTCTCTCTCTCTCCCCCTGTGTCACTCCATCCCCTGAGGGGTCAGAGGTCGTGCCTTGGTCAGGGCAGAACACAGGCATGACCCCCAACACCCCTGAGCTCTACTGTGTACTTCAACTGCCATTTTATTGCAGGTGATTACCCCTCCTCCCCAACAAACACACATACAGCTTTTCAACTTGTTTTTCCTTTTTCATACTCTTTGAATCTCTTCTCTCTCTCTCACACATGCACTCCGAGAAAGTGCGAGTCCACCAGCTGAGACTTGGGTGAAGGAGACACGCAGAGGTGACTTCAGTCTGGACAAGCAAACCATGGACAATTGGACCTTTTAAGTGTGTGTGTATGAAAGTGATGGTGCACTTTGACTAAATAAAGTCATTTAAAGTCATTGAGTTTTGAATCTTTGATCCTTTTGACAGCATCAATAATCCTACTGCAGGCTCTGTTGTGACCGTGTGTGTGTGTGAGCGAGATCAGAGAATGTCTCATTCGAGTATTTTCCTTCTCCATCACACCCACTTCTGATCAGGAAGAGCTGTGTTGCAGCAGGAACTCTAGAAAGGTTTCTCTTTTATCTCTTTGTACACAGCGTTAGTCGCAACCCTGACCTTCTATCTCATGTTTAAGTCTCTTCACACTCCTTTAGATCCCTCACACTCACCCCTTCACACCTCTTCTTACAAAGATCACCGTCCCACCCACACCTCCGCCACTAATAACAATACAGACCCGGACAGACGATGTGTCTCTGCTCAGTTTACAGCACTGTCCTGAACGATTCACACCCCCCATAATCCAGACACCTTCACCGTGCTCTGATCAGACGTAAGTGAGGCTTGGAAAGCTTGCTAACATCCTACGTCATGTATTTTCCCCTCACAAGTAACAATGAAATGCTTTGAAGATTTGAAAAGCTGCATTTCCATATCGATGCTCTTAGTCTGCTGCTAAAAGACTGAGTGTGTTCACATTTCGCGCTATGCCTAATAATAATATTGATATTTCTGGAGAAAAAAAGGTCATAAGCGGCTCCCTGATGTGCCTTCCTACCGCCTGTGTGGGTCAGAGGGTGAGACTGGTGTGTGCTACGGGCACGTGGAGATGAGATTTCCGAGGGGACTGACGGCATTGTGTTGAGATACGATTAACTTCTGTATCTGATTTGATCCTCGCTTGGGTATACCATACATCGATCAATTAAGTACCCATCCTCTTGAAGAGGTCGTCTTGGGTACGGTTCCAGAGACTGGAATGATTGTGTTGGCACCCTGTCCAGGATGGGATGTACCCTGCCTTGTGCCCCAAGTCTCCTGGAATAGGCTCCATTTCAAACCCCTGCGATCCTGAATACAAGATAAAGCGGTATAGATGATGAATGAGCGAGTGGATTTAATTTTATTTTCTTGCTATTTTAGGAGTGTACAGCACTTTGGTCAACTGTGTTTTGTTAAACGTTCTTAAAAAAATTATTTGACTTGTATTGATTTTGGAGTCATTGGAGTTATTATCATTTAATATCATTTGCACTGTTGTCACTTTGTCATAAAACTGCACATCAAGGTTGTGCTGCAATTAACTTCATTTCAATTATTATTATAACTGTGATCTTATATGCTTTTTGTTTACTTCTTATATATCTTATAGTTTTTTTTTTTTTTTTGTAATTGGCATTGCCCTGAACTTCTGGTCAGGTCCAACATGACCCTGTGTGTATTCTGACTTCGCAGTGTGCAATCACATCTACTGTCTCTTTTGCTGCTGGATATCTGGAATCTCCTTCGGGGTCAATGAAGTATCTATACATGCATCCCAGATGAGTCTTTTAGGAACCGATTCTTTGCTGAACCGAGTAGTTGAGGTACACGTGCGCACTAATTGCCCCGCACCACCCGTTCACGCCCCATGCGCATGTGCGCTCCCTACTTAAAAGGTGGCCTCTAGGTTGTTTTGCGTTATTATTATTATTATTTTTTTTCTTTTCCTCTTTCCCCTCCCTTTCTCCCTTCCATCTCTGTGCTTTGCGATGGTGTTCTCTCTGCTGCACTACATCCTGTCGGCTCACGGCTCCATGGAGCCCGAGGAGCCCCGGCACTTCCAGCCGTGGCGTGATTACATGGGTCTGGCGGACACGGTGCGCGCTATGCGGAGCTCCCGGCCCGGGGACACCTCCGCTCCCGAGCCCCAGCAGCACCGCGCCGTGACCCGCGGGAGGTCTCCTCAGGGATCCGCGGAGTCTGGAGTAGCGCTGCAGGAGAGGAGGAACCTCAGCGCCACGCCGGCGACTCCAAATGCGCTGCCCGCGGCTCTTCTTCATCCTCCTCCTCCTCGATCCAGCGGGAAACACTGCACCTTCTGCAAACACAACGGCGAGTCTGAAGCCGTGTACACGTCGCACTGCCTGAAGGGCCGCAGCGGGGAGGTGGTGTGTCCTTACCTGCGCAGGTACGTGTGTCCGCAGTGCGGGGCGACCGGCGCGCGCGCGCACACCAAGCGCTTCTGCCCGCTCGTCGACGTCACCTACACCTCCGTGTACACGCGCGCTCCGCGGTGAAGACCGTTAAACCGTCCGGACTGTTTGATCTTTTTTTATCTGTGTTCCAAATGTAGCATTAACGGAAACCACTTGAGGAAAAGAACAAAAAAAAAAAGTGCCTTTAATTGTTGGTGGCACAAAATGTTCTTTAAAAAAAACTTGTTGGAAAAGTGAAACTTTTTTTTTATTCCCTTATTGTACATTATTATTATTATTATTATTATTATGGCCATGCTCTTGTTGGCATGTTTTTGTAGGTGGGCTTCAGGCCCGACAAACACACTTAAACCTGCCCTGGGATTCGAACTCTGCAGGTCTGAGTGAATGCAAAACCTTCCTTACTGTGGGTGTGTGTGTGTGTGTGTTGGAAAAGAACTGTTACAGCCTTTATATAATTCCCTTATTAGTGTACTTCTTTTTTTTATTATGGCAATGCTCTTTTTTTAAAAAAAATAATTATTTTCTCTTAAGTTTTGTAGGTTGTTTTTCATGGCCAGAAAAAAAAACACTCTGGAAACTGCCCTGGGTTTTGAGCTCTACTGGTCTTTAGTGTGTAAGACTTTACTAACTCTGTGTGCGCTTCATATTTGTGTGTTTTTGTTTGTGTGTGGAGTTTTTCTTATTTCTTTAACAATCTTGTGCTCAGGCCTCTTTGGCTCATCACAGGTGCAACATTATGATCAGTAGTGTTTGGCTTCATGATGGAACCGAACAATCCTTTCTATATCAGCGGTCCATTTTATTGTGCACAACCTTCTTGTGACTTTTTAAACATTTTATACCGTACTGGATTTCATACTCTTTTTCTATATTGTTGTAACAAGCCTCAGTGCTGCACTGCATTTTGTTTGTTTAAATTGTGTAATATTGCACTGTTTTGATTCTTCTGTAGTTTTGAAGTGTTTAATTTTTAATAATGTTTAAAAACAAAGTTTAAACACTGACCCAAATTGTCCTTCTTTTTCAAACACTTTTTCTATCTCACAGTTTCCAGTTAATTAAGAACACCTGCTTCATAATCATTAACAATCTTTTTCTGGTTCTACACTTTAGCATTGTGTATAGTAAGACCTAAAGCAACATGCAGTAAGCATTCTCTTTTAAATCAAAGTAAGTGAACAGTTTTATTTTAGAGCAATTAGACATAAAACTAAAATGTACAGTAAGTCACAGATTAAAGTTTTTTTTTTTTAACTCTGTTTATTGGTGCTTTAAAACCTTTTAATCTTGAGACTGAAATATCCTAGTTGAACCAAAATCATTCTCTTGTGGAAGAAAACTAGGACACTGCTTCTCTTTCAATCAATCTATAGTCAACTTTCTTTACACTGTTTACAGGTTTAGAAGAAAACGTATCACTTTGTTCAAATGGTAACTCTACACCAGTATGGATGATCCAATTTCAACTGGTCTGAGTAACAAAAAATAAGCGTTTTAAACCATGTTTTTATATAAAAGACAATATGGTATGAAATTCAAATCTGCGCATTAGTCTAATTAAGTAGTCACATCGACTTCGGTCACAAATGAGTAGTGTCAAGCATGTCTTTAACTGATAACATCAGAACATCTGCTGACTGAACATTCTACCAAAGCATGTTTTATTACAGAAAAAACCTATTGAACTTAAAACATATGGATGCCCCAGTAAAACTAATAACATGTCTAACCCAAAATACCTGGTCTTGAACACAAATGTACTCCATCTTTTTTCTTTTCTAATGAACATTCCTGCATGAGTAAGCATAAACTTAACAGCTATAGCAGGACTATATATAATCATATCGTCAGCGCATCTTGCTACTTCTCAGTTTGACGAGAAGCACAAGATCGCCGATTCGCCGTCTTGGAGTTTTTCCCACGACGGTAGAGTTCCATCTCCCGGTGTGCCGCCATCACGATACGACTGTGTGAATGTGTGAAGAGAAAGAAAACATTGTAGGTGTTATTAAAAAAGCAATATCTATATAACTTTAATCAATAAGACCAGGTTAAATCTTTAATACTTTAGGTCCTATATTTACTTGAGCCCTTCCCAGTGAATTTGGGGCACAAGGCAGGGTATACCCTGGGCACACACACACACACAACCTGGCCCATTTTGGAATCCTACACTGCATGTTTTTGGGAGAAAACTGAAGAAACCCGACTGAGCATCAGGACCGTTCTATTTGCTACACCAGCATGCCATCACATTCACTATTCATCTGTTCATCCCTGTGCCTGATTCCATTATGTACAAGCTTTAACACAAACAGGGATGCTGTATCTCTGTGATTTATCACTCGTACTTCAGAGAGGAAAGTTCCCTGATGAGGCCACGCACAAGCTCCGTGCCATCCTCCCCTTGAGCGCGGGCTTCTGGGGTAAACTGGTCGTCCAGATCCATGCTGAGAGAACATAAAAAGGAAGTTTAAAAAAAAAAAAAAAAGAATACACACTAATTGCACAAACAAATCATTTATGTGTAAACTGGTTCTGTACTTTATTCAGTTTAAGTAAGTAAAGCCTTTATTTGTCACATATACATTAGAGCACAGTGAAATTCCTTCTTCACATATCCCATCGTAACTGGGGTCAGAGCGCAGGGTCAGCCATGATACAGCACCCCTGGAGCAGATAGGGTTAAGGGCCTTGCTCAAGGGCCCAACAGTGGTAACCTGGCTGAGCTGGGAATCGAACCGCCGATCTTCCGATCAGCAACTCAGTGCCTTAGCCCTCTGAGCCACCACCGCCCATAATAATAAGTTTATTTATATAGTTCATACTTTTTATATTTCTATATATTTCAATTTCATACTTTATTTTATTGCAACAATATTACTACATATATATTTTTCATTCTTTTCTGCTTCTCTTATTTCCTTTTTTAGGTCACAAACAGTCATGTACACATCTCACTGCATATTGTACTGTGTATGGTCGTGTATGCGACAAATAAAAAAAAATAATTTGAATTTGAAGAGTTGTATGAAGATTGTGGTTGGAATTATGTAACTTTTTAAGATGACCCAGATCACAATATTTTAATATAAACAAGGCACCCATTTATTTAATAAGATACAGTTTAAAGTTTTAAGATACAGTTTATAGTTTAAACATCCAACTTTTATCCAATCTGTTTTTTTAATACATTGCTGCATCTTAAAGTACAGCTATAGAGTTGAAGCATTTTCCAAAATTGTAATTATTGTAGGAATCTTATAGGTATGGGAATCGCCGCAGAGCACACGATACAATATTATCACAATACCTAAGTGACAAATTTTTGTAGATTTTGGTACAATTCTAAACCAACTTCACAAATAATTCACTCATACCACCATTCAGGACGCTGTGCTGCCTGCCAACGCGCGAATAGTTTAGAGTGCACCACCTGTAGCATTATAGAGGAACTGCAACATTTTACCACCTCAAATGCTTCGTCAAGAGAATCGCCATGTCATGAGGGGAAAAATACTACTCATTTTTTCCCCTCATGAGTAGTAGAGTATTTACTCATTACGCTAGTGTTTAAGTCTAGTGCGAGTCGTTGCCCTCACCTTAACGCAATCGTTTGGAGTTGGGAGTCAGTCATAGAGTAAAATGACGATGGAACAGATAAGTCAGTCTCCTGGGGCAGCTCATTAGCAGCTGGAGTCGAAGTGAGATTACAGAGCTGCTGCTCGACAACAGACGAGGTCGCAGAAGTGTCGCAAGCAGTCTGGTCAAAAAGAGACTTAACATAAGAAACCATGAATTAAACAGTGATCTTTATAACTTTAATATCACCAGATATTTAGTTCATGCTTGGTGTGAATGTTTCTCCATCCTACTTACATGCATGTGGTTCTCCTGACCAGTAGGTGGTGCAAATGTGCCACCAATCTTCTTAGCATCCAAGACATGGCCTCCATCAGGCTCTTTACTCTCTGATACAGCTGTAACAGGCTTGTCAATTTCACCATGTATTCCATTAGAAGCCATTGTCAAGATATCAATGATGTTGAGGAATAAGGGGTTTGAACGTTTTGCGGTAGACCCGCTAGGTTCAGGTTCGTCCGGATCATTCGTCTCATTGGCAGCCATATCGGGGGGACACTGCTTCTCAATCACTGTTGTGATTTCTTCCAAAACAGATGGAACCTCTTGGACCGCTTTGGTGGCTACGGTGGAACCTTCAGACATTTCCAGTATAGAGATACGGCTTACTTCCTGAGCAGCTTCGACGTCCGACGGAGTCTTCTCAGTGTCCACATGTACTTTATGCTCAGCAATAGTGTTCGGTTTCTCAGACAAAACATCATGTTTCATGTTAAATGTGAGATCTTTTAAATTGCTGGAAATCTCATTTCCAAGGAAGCTTGGTTCTTCATCACAGGTCAAAGTGTCCCTTTCATGCTCATCGCTAGCAGCGGCTACAGATCGTTCATCCTCGATCATGTTCAGGTTTATCCCAGTAGTTGGACATAGCAGTGTTTGTCCCACACATGTTGATATTTCTTCCAACAATTTGAGGTCTAAAACCAGTCGTTCAACTATTCCTTTGTCCTCCATCATTATGGAGCTATCATTTTCCTCTAAGATGCCTTCATTTTCTTTAGAGTACTCATCTGCGGTACCTTGGCTGTTCATCAATGCAGTCCACTTATCCGTGGTGTTTCTTTGCGTATATTTATTTTCTTGTTCTTCTCTCGCTCTTTCATCCTCAATCCCTACAGTATCCTCACTTTCCTTGTCCTTCAAAACCTCTTCATTTTCTTTCCCTGATGGCCCGAAAGTTCCTTCCTGGTCCATTGGTGCGGTACCATCATCCTCCAACATTGTGTTATATGCCCATTTATTCCCTTTACTATCTCTCTCTTCCCTCTGTCTTCCCATCACACTTTGCTTAAAGTGAGGTCCATCAAACTGGAACTTCCTCTTCCTGTCTCCTAGGCCACGCATGCCCATTCTTTTTCTTAACCTTTTCTTGGCTGGAGGCTCCAAAGTTTCGGGCTCTTCATTAGCCAATAACTGTATCTCACTATTGAAACACATTTCTTCTAAATGTGCCAGTGCTGTACCTGATAACATTCCAGGATGATCACCTGTGGTCTTTGGATCCACCGTGGTTTCTTCTATTTCTCGTAGAAGCATCCCGTCTCCATTTACATCCAAGGAACTGGCATGAAAAGGGTTTTGAGAGCTTCGGTCTTTGGGAGGTGTCTGTCGCTCAGGACTAGAGGTTGTCCTGGGTATGTCCTCTACCTCGTCCAGGTCAGCAAGGAGTTTACTGATGGTATCTTCCAAATCAGGGTGGTCCTGGGGCTCAGTTTTGATATCAGCACTATGCTCTTCAGGTTCCTTTGTGGCTTGTTTTACTTCAGATAGAACATCAAACCGTAATCGGTCACAAAGACTATTGTCTTGTTCCACATCTGAGAGGAACACGGCTGGTATGGAAACAGCTTCTTGCTGAGCTACATCAACTGATACCTCTTTGCCTGATCGTACCTCTTCAAATTCATCTTGATGCTTATTAAGTCTGTCCAAATTTTGTCCAGTTCCACAGCTGGAGTTTACCAGGTCTGCCATCTAAAAGAATTCCAAGGAACAAACCTTAAACAAAATTTTATTTAAGTTAATCACCACTCTCTCATTTATTCTCTCTATTGCTTTATCCTGTATGGGGTCATAGGAAGCCTATCCCAGGAGACTTGGGGCGTGAGGCAGGGTACACCCTGGACAGGGCGCTAATCCACACACACGCCATTCAATTTGGGAATGGCAATTAGCATAATATGCGTCTCATTGGACTGTGGAAGGAATCCCACCAAGTACAGGGAGAACATGCAACTCCATCACAAAACCTGAAGCAGGTATCGAACCCTCTACCCTGAACGTGTGAGGACACAATGCTTACCACTACACCACCATGCCATCCAAGTTCATTGAGTTCAACCTGAAGTTCTTCAGAAACAACCTACTGTACCAAGCTGCGGCTCTTATGCAGTGCTTTACTGACTGTACTTTTGTGGTTCTCTGATCAAGGCCCGGTTCTCATCAAATATATCAGAGATAGAAGTGATTTTCTTGTATAGTTGTTAATGGTTATGTAACAGATGCACCTACTTAAAACCTGCTTCAGGTCCAGGTAACGCTATCAAAATCCATGGATGTTCAAGTGTCGTATATGTTATTTTCTACCATCTTTCAGATTAATTATAATCCCTAGAACAAGGTAAATGCATCTTAGTTGTTTTACCATTTACTGCATTTTGAGAATAATGAGAGAGATGACGAGAAAGGGAAAGGTGTGCATTGAGAGATAGCACTTTACGCTCCCTCTTAGCGTCTGAGGAATCATTTTGAGCACTTAACTGCTTTATAGGAGTCGTTTATTCACAGGGGGGGGAAAATGCAGTAGTACCCTGTAAGAGACTGACTAAGTACTGACAGTGACTTACCTGCTATTTTATTATTAAATATATAATATTTATGCTAGCTAGTTAGGTGACTAGCTGTGGAACACGTTTTAGCTTACTTACATGTAATAAACCTTATCTACAAAAATATACTACAGTAATACAGTTTATTATTTTAGGTTAGTGCTGTAAGTTAAAGAGTTAAATCATTTTTCTTTTAGGCTTTGTGAGACCTTAAATGAGCAGAGTGAGAAAGAGGGCTAGGTAGCTAGGCAACCAGATACTTTTAAGTTAAATTTTATTTTACAACTATTGAAGAAATTTAAGAAAACATACAGACATACAGATAAATTACCGTCACGTGTTCGCTAACGCGGTGTCGTGTGAGGATTTTCTTCTCTGTCAGAGTGAAATATAGGAAAGAATTCGAATGAATCGTTTTTATGAAACGATTCTTTTATAAATGAGCCGACTCTTTGATCTCGCTACGTAAACTAGGCTACGTTTTATTGTTTAAATTTTATTTAAATACTATTAAGTAAAGTTTAACAAAACACACACACACACACACACACACACACACACACACACATATATATATATATATATATATATACACACACACACACACACACACAATGATAACCCAGACTGTCAGAGAACGTCTTTGAGAGTGAATCAGAGATTCGTTTATTTCATGAAGGGGTCGAAGTTAATCAAGTGCACAAATAGTATAGCATAAATGATTACAGATTAAAACGATAGGTTTATTTGGAGCTGTGTTTATGTTGTTTGACTGTGTGATTTTTTTTCTTTTTTAAATAATTGTTTTTAGCGATTCTGAATCAGGAATCGGAAAATTAGTCGATTCCTCGATCTTGCTAGGTTGCCAGGCAACAAGTATCTAGATTTTATTTATTTTTATTTTATTTAGCTATTATTAAAGCAGGTTAACAAAACACACACCAGATAGATGAATAACACAGACTTGTCCCAGTCAGAGTAAAAGATACATAAGACTTATAGAGTGAATCATAGTAATGAATCGAAAACAGTCGAGATATTACAGTTTTTCTCAAATGCTAAAACACAATCCACAAGCGTTTCCTCCATGTTCCTGTCACGAACTCGGGTGCGAGGCATAAATGCAGAGGATCCAGGTGTATAAAGGAAACAATGTTTATTTAAAAGAAAAACAGGGAAATCAATTAAGGACTTAAACTTTATAATAAAACAAACCAAAACACGAATAAAGACAACGGTAAAGACAACGGTAAACACGAACTAAACTCACAGACATTAACCACGATGAATCAACAGATGCAAGACAGCTAACCAAACTCAACACAACCTATTTATAAAGAAACTAATAATCAACTTGGTTCAAGTGAGCGCCCCACGTCACTTGACCGAGGTGCATAATGGGAAATGAAGTTTAAACAAAAGGAACTACAAACAAAATCACAGGGCGCTTTGGCGCCCTCTAGGGGTTATCCCTGACATAACCCCCCCTCAAAGGGCGCAACTCCGGGGCGCCACAGGAGGTCCAGGGCATCCCCCCCAGGGTCCAATGTCCGCCCCCCTCACCCAGAGGCTGGCACCTATGTCCTGTGGGCCAGGTGGCTTGATGCCCCCGTTGAAGCAGAGCGGTGGAGACGGAGGAAGCTCGCCGTCCCCGTTGAAGCAGGGCGGCGGAGACGGAGGAAGCTCGCCGTCCCCGTTGAAGCAGGGCGGCGGAGACGGAGGAAGCTCGCCGTCCTCGTTGAAGCAGGGCGGCGGAGACGGAAGAGGCTCGACGTCCTCGGCGGCACATGAAGGCGGCGGCGGAGGAAGAGGAAGCTCTAAGTCCTCGGCGCCGCATGAAGGCGGCGGCAGCGGAAGAGGCGACAGAGGAAGAGGCAGCTCGACGTCCTCGGCGGCGCATGAAGGCGGCGGCGGAGGAAGAGGAAGCTCGACGTCCTCGGCGGCACATGAAGGCGGCGGCGGAGGAAGAGGAAGCTCGTTATCCTCGGCGGCTCGCTGTCCACAACGAAGGCGCGGTGCAGCGGCGGCAGCTCGCTGTCCACAACGAAGGCGCGGTGCAGCGGCGGCAGCTCGCTGTCCACAACGAAGGTGCGGTGCAGCGGCGGCAGCTCGCTGTGCTCGGCGGCACTGCGCAGCGGCGGCAGCTCGATGTGCCCGGCGGTGCGGTGCAGCTCGCCATCGACGAAGCAGCTACGCGGCGGAAAGAGGAGCTCGTCTTCATCGTCGCCGCTGCTAAGCTTGCTTTCGTCGTCGACACTATACAGCAAATAGTAGAGCTCGCCGCTGTCATCATTGAAAGCCATGTAGTAGACCTCACCGTCTTCGTCGTCGCTGTAACGCGGGAAAGGAGCTGGCAGGTCTGGACCTTCCTCGAGGCGCAGCTGCATCAGCAGTTACTGGAGGTCAGCTACCTGCTCCTGCAGGTTACGAATGCGCCCTTCATTCCTTTCGGCGCTCTGCCCGACGCTGCTCCAGTCTAGCTGGGAGGCTGCTCCCGGCTGCGCATACCGCCCACACGCCGTTCCTTGTAGCCGCAAGCTGTGAGGTGTCCCTCCACCCTGGTCACCGCCGACTCTGGACCTTCCGGTCTCTGCACTCCGGTCGGTGCGGGGACTCATGTCACCCCGAGCTGCTCCACCTCTGAACGGCGTGCGCCGTATCGCCAGCCGGCAGCCATCCCAGTCTCGCTGCCGTCTTAGCTCCTCCTGCTCCTTCCTGTCCGGTTTCCTTCTCCGCTTTCTAATACGCCGCTTGGTTCTCCTCCTGCTCTCCGCGTCGGTTTCCCAAGCTTCCAACATCGTTGTCCCCCCCCCCCCCCCAAAAAGAATCTCCCGGGGGAAGGGCTCCTCTGCTATGCCTCTTTTACGGTCTTGCATTCTGTCACGAACTTGGGTGCGAGGCATAAATGCAGAGGATCCAGGTGTTCAAGGAAACAATGTTTTTTATTTAAAGACAAACAGGGAAAATCAAACGAACAAATAGACTTTATAAGTAAAACGAAACCAAAACACGAATAAAGACACAGAAAGACATGAACTAAACATGCAGACATTAACGGGTGTAAATCAACAGATGCAAGACAGCTAACCAAACTCAAAACAACCTATTTATAAAGAAACTAATAATCAACTCGGTTCAGGTGAGCACCCCACGTCACCTGACCAAGGTGCATAATGGGAAATGAAGTTTAAACAAAAGGAACTACAAACAAAATCACAGGGTGCTTTGGCGCCCTCTAGGGGTTATCCCTGACAGTTCCCCAATGTCTAAACACAACACCCTTTTCTAAAGCTACATAAACACAACCACACCTTCTCACTTCAAAACTCAAACTTTCACACCAAAAGTGCAGCTCGAAGCTTTCAAAAATGTAAACACTATACACATCATTACACACTACAGCAAAACAATTTAAACCACAATGCTCAATTTGTGAGAAGGTTCTTTGTTTCATAATTGCCAATGCATAATTTTAGAGCATTTACAGTAACGGATCTTCTTAGATCTCTGCAGAGGATTAGGCATTTAGATTTGTGAGTTGCATATGAAGAGTATAAATCTATAGAAAATACTGCATGTACACTACTGTAACACAACTCAGTGCAAAAAACAGAATCTATTGCACACAACAGTACTCTTGAAAACATGATCATGGTGTGAAGTTTTTTTATTTACTTTATTCACACCACACACACACCACAATCACTGTGTGGCATCATGTTGCTGAGCTGCATCGGGCCACATCACCTCATCCACATCGCAGACTATATTGTCTCTTGCTAGGCACCGCGGGAAAAACGCCATGGAATGGCGAATACATCCTTGGAAGGCCTCCACTGGGATGTCATTGACCTTAGGAGGTTCTCTCTAGTGTATGGTTATCTGTCATAAACCTTCCATCTCCACGATGAGAAGAACTCCTCTATAGGAAAGGGGAGCAGGGTGGCAGACAGATGTTTAAAAAGTGGTTCCTTATGGAAGTATAATAGTGCCAAATTTCCTCAAAGCAAAATAGCAGGTTGAATTACATGAACTGAAAAAAACTTGTTGCAATAAAAATGTTTGAATTTTTTTGCATTGCAATTTGATCTGAATTGAAAAAAATCCTAAGAGCATTTACAATGTTTGAAATTTTTGGCACTACAATTTATTGTGGTTGTATATTTCAAATGAAAATGTAATTCAAGCATTTAAAATTCAAAGCAAAAATATTCAAGTTACTAAATTGCAGTTAGAAATTTTTTTTCAAGTGTTAAAAATACAATCTTCATTATTTTTCAGTCTTACAAATTCAGGTCGACAAAATTCAGGAACTTCCATAGTACCTGTTGGTGGTGAAGCACTCTGATTTGCTTTGTTGTTGTTGGCAGTCCAGGAGGATGTCTCTTAGCTCCTCTAGGAAGGTGAAGAGACGTTGGGTGTTGTAAGACCCAAGGATAGCATGCTGCTGGACAAGCCCCTCCGAACCCCCCCCCCCCCCCCCCCCCCCCCACACACACAAGAAATTGAGGAACTTTAATGAAGGGGAAAAACACAGAAAATCCAAAGGGATTAGGGATCCAAAAAATTTAAATAAAATTTTGGTTCTGCGTTCATTGGAACATTGCCCAAAGAGCTAGACTTCTGCTTTTAGGAGCGAATAAAGTAATAAAAACAACATATAAAATAATTTTATTAAAAATTACATTAATCACAATTCCTCAGCCATACCGTCCTCAGAGTAATGGGTGGTCTGATATGGCGATGATTGTGGCGATAAGATTAACAGACACACTTAGGAAAAGTTAAAAGAAATAACTTTCAGTTCCATTTTTCTGGACAGAGAGCGCAGATGGCCAGAATTCCGTTTTTTAAAGATAAAAAACAAAGGGATCAATAGTTAATAATCAAATCCATTACTATCCCTTACTACACTCTATATTACACTACACAACAAAAATTCATCAGTTAAGGATGTAATATTTGAATATTAATGAAAAATTATGTGAATTCATATAACTATAATTACTAATCCATAATGTATACGTATATTATTAAATGTCAATGTTTAAAATCATATAAGTTAATAAAAAAATTGTGATTTAAAAATAGATTATTTTAAGAATAAATATTTTAATGACCAGTCTTTTAAATAAGGGAAAATAATTATAATAATTATAATAATTATGGAATAATAAAATAATAATAGTTAAAATAATATAATCTAATGCAATCAAGCTGACAAAATGAATCTTACTGACCCTAACTGTAATTAAGGTCAATAGTTAATTATAATCTTGAGATCCTAAAATAATACGTAAATAACATAATAAATAAAGAAAGAAATATTAACAAATCAATTATTTCAATAGTTTCAAGCATACTAAGCTTGACTGTTGGGGAAGGAATAGCAAAATAAGAATATGATTAATACGCATCTTAGAAAAATTAAGCCATCAGTGCTAGTGGTTGACATTCTGGTTAGGAAAAGAGAAACAAACCAAACACTCTCTCACTGAAAAAGGATGATGTAAGATATTTTAAGGACTACCCAGACATGAACAAATATGAGATGGGGAGGGGGGGGGGGGGGGGGGGGGGAGTAATGAATATTAAGTATCTACTTGACTTAAGCAGGAGCGAACAATGAAACAATGAGGTAATTATGAGGTAATCCCTCGGTAAGGGTATATAAATCATGTAAAATTGGGGAAGTACTGTAGAGAGATCTTGGCGGAATTGTCTTTGGGTGTCTGTTGTCTTTCTGGCTGGCCGGTCCAGAGCTGTCCATTTACTTTTGGTTGCAATAAACTTCTTTGCTTTTTCTATACTCAAGCTGTTGTTGAGTTTTTGTTAGGAAAATTGGTGCAGTTCACAAAAACTTGCCACGACATTAGCTAGGCAACCAAACAGTTTATTTGATTTAATTTTATTATTTTACTATTTTTAAAGCAGTTAAAATGCACACACGTTATAATTAACATATTTCCCCAGTCAGAGTAAAATGTAGGAAACTGTAGGAGGGATTCAAAGCGACGAGTCGACTCTTTGATTCAAAATATTATATATAATTGAATTGAATAAACAAACAACACGTACATACACATATTATTACAACATTACATATTAAAATATTATATGGTGTAGGTAGGTATGGTAACTGTAGTCTGATTTAAAAAAATAAGTTAATCGATTCTAAATCGGGAATCGGGAAAAGAGTCGTCTCCGACTGAATCAAACAGGCTAAATAAGGAAGTACGTTATAAACTGATTATACTCGGTCATTCCTATTACTTTAATTTTTAATAATGCTAAAATACTGATTATTATTAAAAATTCACAATACTTTTAATAATAATCAGTCCGTTTTTATTATTTTTTTTATTTCATCGCTTTTTTGATCCTCTGAAAAGAACATGTCACTGCCGTAAAGCGGGAAGTTGTCGTTGCTAATGGCGACGAGTCGGAAAGCAGGAAGTGGTCGGAATCACAACAGCTCAGAGTAGTTTTCCTGGGGGTTTTGGAGGAGGCTAATGTTGGCTGTGCGTGACAATATTTTACTAAAAAGCCGTTCTGCACCGCTCTACATAATTGCAGGAGACGCAAATACGTGTTAAAGGTAAGAGTGTTCAGGAGAAGATGAAAACATGGCGTGTTTTGCTAGCAGGTAGCATCTACAGCCTGTGTGTCTGATATATGTATATAGATGTGTGTGTGTTCTGTTTTTTATTTTTTTTGGTCAATAATAAAGTGCGATAAAACTATGTAATGGTTTATCACTTATGATAATAACATCTCCGGGGGAAAATAGAGTGACAAAATTGAGGATTTTAAACAACACAAGGCAACCCTGGGTTATTTCCGGAAGTGTACTGCAGGTTACTGTACAGATGTGACGTCATTCAGGTGCCAGGTCTCCTCGTCAGAGTGGTGTGATTATTAAAGCAGCAGTTCAGAGAGGAATCAGGGGTCCGTTCTTCGTATGTCGCTTGACACATCTAAGATGAGACCATCGTGCTGATTACGATGCGGCTAATTCGGTTCTTCGACACACCTGTTGATGATGATTAGTATCGCTGGATTGAGTTGTCTAGGATTATTGCGTGTTCGTGCGTTGGTTTAAACGACGATATGCACCGACAGTTGAAACACTGATCACAACCCCTGCGATTGGTTGACGAAATGCCAAAAGAGCAGCTCAATTTTTTTTTCTCAAGCGGAGCAAAAGCTTTTATTAGAGGGTTATGGAGAATTTCAAACTTGAATAAAGATCATTTAAAATAAAAGTAATTATTAAATACATGAGTGCCTTCAGAACTTTTTGGTATTTATGAGTTTGTAGAAATGACACTTTTCAAGTCAGCTGAACAAATTTGATATTTGAAGTAATCGCAAGTACTTAAGTAACAGTAACTGTTTAAAATCTATTTAACCAATATTCCACCAATGTAAAACCCATAGAGCTCTGGTGGCTCAGTGGTAGGTGTTTCGCCTGCCATGTGAAAGACCCGGGTTCGATTCCCAGGCTGGATTTGTCCGCTCTGGTACCAGCAGCAACAATTTATTTGATTAGCAACAAACTCAAATATTGATGGTTCTGTTTACAAAAAATTGGAAACATCATTACTTAAAAAATTCGATGTAACTGATGACCTCAAATATTTTGAGTTTTGCGAACATAATCGGGTTTCCAGTGTAAAAGTGAAGTAGAAGAACAAGTATAGTAAGAAGAACATTGTCATGCTGTGCTAAAGGATCCTGTCTATTACGCAATACACGAGGAATTTGAAAAACGCTGCGAATAATCCTGACACCTTCAGTAACCGGTTGCTCTCATAAACGGACAAGACGCGCAATCGGGGGATCGAATGTTACGTATTATAAGACACACACGAATGATGACCACAGCCACACACACATGTATACATTTACTTTATGTATGTTTAAATACATCCATCCATATATAATATATATGGAAGATACTTTTAAAGTAGTAAAGTAAAGCCTTTATTTTGTCACATATACATTACAGCACAGTGAAATTCCTTCTTCGCATATCCCAGTGTAACTGGGGTCAGAGCGCAGGGTCAGCCATGGTACAGCGCCCCTGGAGCAGTTAGGGTTAAGGGCCTTGCTCAAGGGCCCAACAATGGCAACCTGGCTGAGCTGGGAATCGAACCGCCGATCTTCCGATCAGTAACTCAGTGCAAGATACTTTTCTTTTCCCACGTGAGTCAGTCCGCATCAGTCATGCTCTTTAACCAATCAGATGTGATCTCGCCATTTCAACCAATCATAGCTCGCCAGGAGCGCAGCCTAAATCCTGTTCACATGAAATAAACCTGCTCCCGAGCAGGTTTAAGCTTACAGACATGTTGCTATGACAGCAAGTGTGAGATGCGCTTCGAAGAACGAAACAATCCAAGATCAGGACAAATCCACAACAATCAAATCCAGCTAACTGAGTTAGATCAGCACTGTTTCTGTCGTACTTTTTGACCTCAGACAGCGTTAATCAGACAAGTGTGTAAAGTTTGCTTCATAAAACATGTTTAATTTTCAAGTTTTATTTCTCACCACTAGTTCAGATATTCATAAAATAAAATAAAATAAAAAGTTTCAATTGATGTGATGTATCAAATACATTCTAGTTGTTCAATCCTTTAAAGGATTTTTTACACTTTCATTATTAAACACAGATTTTTACTCTGATTTTTACTGTTGATTTATTTATTTATTCATTTATTTGATCATGCGACTCCCTGTTTATGATTTTTTTTCCTGATCATATTTCGTCCACAGAGTTGACGGATCAACACTATCCATCCATGTTTTTAAAAAGTGTTAACGTATTCTTAACTCAGTCCGAGTCATTTTATATCTCCTTAGTTGTTTTCTTTGCCCCTTCTGAAAGAGTGACTTTTTTTTTTTGATCCATGCAGCTTGTATATACAGTTTATTTTCCCTCTTAATTCCTGTTTTGTAAAACAGCCGTGACGTTCAGTCTTGACACGTTCATTTTTCAGAACAGAACGCTTATGATCGTCTGCGTCTCTTCCAGCTCTCTGCTTTGTATCTCATTCTTCATGCACTTGACATCTGCTACACTTCTGTTTCAGTTCTGCTCTACTTCTCTACATATTTTTACACCAAATTTTACACCAAAGCGCAATTTTACGTCAATTGTACACCAAAAGTTTGCTATATATTTAGAATTTTTCTTCCTGTATTTTTTGTTTATTTTTATCTTTATATATGTAATTTTATGTCACGGGTGGTCGTACAAGCATTTCACTGCTTATAATACTGTGTATGTGACAAATAAAATTGTAATTTAGCTGATTTCAAATCTAGGGAGGCGGAGCCTAAATATGAGCTGGAGTCATACCAAAATATCATTCCGTTATGAACCTAAATAAAATCCATCAGCGTTCAGTTTTCTAGATTCCCGCACTGAAGCGTCTTTCCGATGATAAAAGTCTTTATTTCGTTGCTTGACAATGACCGTGTTTTTCCGTTTTGTTCCAGCTCTGAGTTGTGTCACAGCAGCCGTAATGAGTCGTAGCAGGAATCCTCCACAGAAAGGCCAAGGAGCCGCTCGGGCCAAACAGGTGAACACTTGTACAGGTTGATCAGGTGTCTGCTGTGGATCTGTGATCATGGATCGCTTCATAAGTCATGTTACTGTGCTCTCTCAGATGGGGCTGCTCTTGGACCTGTCTCCAGACGCAGGCCTGGATGACGCTGGTGGAAATGAGGCGGAGTTAGAGGCCGAGCTTCTTGCTCTGATGGGAGGAGGAGGAGGAGGAGGCGGCAGGGGTGGAAAGAAAGACGGCGGGAAAGGTGAGAAGCACACCGGAACAAACATTCAGAAATGAAAAACTATCAGCATCAGGAGTTTTAATTGTTTTTCTCTCCTCCCAGCTCCTGTCCATATGGAGGACATCGAGCGGATGGCCGCCATGTGCATGAAGGACCTGGACGAGGACGGGGATGACGATGCAGACCTGGAGGATGACGCAGATCTCCTAGTAATGAGAAAACTCTGAGTCGTGCACGGTTACGGTTTATTGACTTAGCACTGAGTGTGCGCTTGCTAGATTTGTCTCTTCTGTGATGTCTCTCTATAAACCAGGCTGAACTGAACGATGTTCTGGAGGACAATCAAGAGGAATCGGCTCCTGCACCGACTCCGCCTCAGCACACTAACGTGACCCCTAAATCCACCCCTACTACCCCGAGCGGAGGTGGTCTGGAGTCCCTTCTGCAGGAGCGCATTGATATGTACCAGACGGCCATCGCCAACGCCAAAGCTTCGGGAGAGGCCAGCAAGGCGCGCAGATACGACCGCGGGCTGAAGGTGATCTCACGCACCAAACACAAAACTTCTTCCATTATAAACTGTAGGTTGTATTAAATTCAACGTGTGTGTGTTTGCATTTACTCATGGTTACAGACACTACAGACCATGCTGACGTCTGCGAAAAAGGGAAAACCCGTTAACGAGGAGGAAATCCCGCCCCCCGTCGCTACCGGGGCTAAACCCACCCCCGCGCCAATCCGAGAGCAGGAGCAGGCTCACACACCGCCTGCAATGACCAACGAGAAGCCGCTGCAGGAGGCAAAGCCTGTGGCCCCGCCCAAACCTCAGCTCCTCCAGCCACCCAATCATAAAACGCCGGCTGTGACGCCGGACACACCGGCCATATCGCCATTAACTCCCGTTCAGCCCAACACTCAGCATTCAGGTACACACTGAAACGTACACACGCACACACGCACACATTTAATTTCTTCACATGTTGTTCTATATCAAGTGTGTGTGTGTGTGTGTGTGTGTGTGTGTGTGTGTTGCAGAACTGAAGGCTAGCGTCTTGAGCAGACAGAGGGAATACAAACTAGCGGCTATTCATGCTAAACAAAGTGGAAACACAGACCTCGCCAGGCAGCACCTTGTCGTCTCCAAGGTAACCACAAGTCGTCCGTCAGAACTACGAAAACATAAAAGAGAAAAAGTTATAACGGATTTTTAACAAAGATTTGACACAAATAAATTGTATTATGTCGCTTTGTCCTTTCACAGAAGTTGGAGTCTCTGCTAGAAGCGATAGACAGAGGAGAGCATGTCGATGCTAGCTCACTGCCGCCCCCTCCTGGTCTGTCCCGAGCAGTGCATGTCACTTATCCCTCATATCAGCATTGATATCAGCACTGACTAAACATGTTAAATTCCACACCTCTGTTTCTGCCCCTGTAGGACGTGTTGTAGTAGAGCGTTCTCCTTCGGCTCCTCAACCTACAGCCACCAAACCCACTCCTGCTCCTCCACCCGCAGACGCTCCAGCACCCGACGCTCGTAAGTCTTCTGCTTACGGTTTCATCAGAATCCATACCGAATACTAGCCTAGAGATGACCTGAGTGTGTGTATGTGTGGGTGTAGCCCTTCCCGCTCCCCGTAACCTGGCCGAGGCTTTGCAGCAGCGCATGGAGAAGTACAAGAGCGCGGCCGAAACCGCCAAGAGCAAAGGTGACGACCGGAAGGCTCGCATGCACCAGCGCATTGCCAAGGTAGACAGGCCACGCCTCCTTCACTGATGCACACAGAGGCCACGCCTCCTTCACCTCTTCCAGACTGTCATTCATCTGTCTGTGTTTCAGATTACATTCAAAATATTATTTGTTCTGTTTGTTTGTTTGTGTGTGTGTGTGTGTGTGTGTGTGTGTGTGTGTTTAGCAATATCAAGATGCCATAAAGGCGAACAAAGCAGGAAGACCTGTCAATCTATCAGAGCTACCCGTACCGCCAGGTAACTCGCATGCCTGAAGAAAGTGTGTCTGAATAGTGTCAAATGTGTCCTAGTGTAGCGTCCAAATGTGTCCTAGTGTAGCGTCCTAGTAGTGTGTCTGAATAGTGTCAAAGGAGTGTCCAAGTAGCGTCCTACTAGTGTCCAAGTAGCGTCCTACTAGTGTCCGAGGAGTGTTAAATTGTGTCCTTGTGGTTTCCTAGTAGTGTCCAAATATGTCCGAGCGGTGTCCGTGTATTGTCAGAGTATTATTCGAGTAGGTTGTATTATCAACGTGTGTGTATTTACTCATGGTTACAGACACTACAGACCATGCTGACGTCTGTGAAAATAGTTCCCATAGTGTGTCCATACAGTGTCCATGCGTGTCCACATAGTGTCCAAGTGTGTGTGTGTAAAGTTTTTTGTCCTCTTTCAGGTTGTCCTCCTTTGCAAGGTGTAGAAAGCACAGAGCAGAACTTCCTGGGTGTCCTGGAAACGGCTGTGAAACTGGCCAATCAGGACACAGACGCAGTGGATGATGACGAGCCAGACGAGGAAGTGTCAAAGGTAAAATAACCAAAAACGGTCATTTAGCTTGATGGACTGATGAGGGTGGTGGAGAGTCACAAGGAAAATGAGTAATGTGGGATTTTCCAGAAGTGGTGCTAAAGTTTCCTCATCACAAGTGTAACTGATCCGACCGGGCAGGGTTGAAGCTCTCCACTTCAATATGTGAAGTTATTACATCACTTTTATTTAGGCTTTAGCAACTCAAACACAGTACGAGTCTGATTTAATGTGCGGTATAAATGAACTTGTGTGTGAGTTACTGCTTCTCTGAACACACACCTCAGTAATCTTTCTGTATAGATTCAGGTTTTGGTTTTTGACTTTTTCATGTGTCTGGTTTGTTGTATAGCCAGCTGTGCGTCCTCCTGCTCAGAGAGCTCGAGCCCCTGCTCCAGTACACTCTTCCTCCTCGTCCTCCTCACCTGCAGTGACCCGCACGGCCTCCTCGGACACCCCCAGACTGGGGGCTAAAGGTGAGTGGGTGGAGCTGTGTCACAGAGCTGGTGTATAATCTTCACGTTGCTCTGTAAGCCTCACTAATAAAGCATATGTTTTAATTCTCTACAGTTTTATACTTGTACGTCTCCAAACCCCTTCATACTGGTGTAGCACAGTTCAGTGTTTATCTTTGGTTTAGCTTTGTGTATTGACACACTGTGGTAACTGGTGAAGCAGAACAAGTACTAAGGGCGCATTACCGTAGTCCTTGGAGTAGCAGTGACTGTGTAACATTACTTTCTTGAGTATAATTGGAATATCGTAATGAAAAAGCTAACAAACTGCACATATTTGTATTCATTGGGGTAGGACTGTGGGAATGCTAACAAATGGATGAAATCATGCTAATTTGCTATATTTTCTAGATTAGCACTGTAAAAACAATATGTAAAGAGGCAAACAACCAAAACTGTTTAACTACTTTTTGGGCAAAATTACCATAACTGTTGGAGTAGGAATGTGACACGCTATCTAATGGGGAAAATTACTGTAATTGTTGGAGTAGAAGTGAGACACGCTATCTAATGGGAGAAAAATACCGTCATTATTGGAGTAGGAGTGTAACACCGCTATCAAATTTCGGAAAATTGCTTTAATTGTTGGAGTAATAGTGTAACACCGCTATCTAATTGGGAAAATTACCATAATTATTGGAGTAGGAGTGTAATACCACTAACAAATGGGAGAAAAATACCGTAATTGTTGGAGTAGGAGTGTAACACCACTATTTAATGGGGGAAAATTACCATAACTGTTGGAGTAGGAGTGTAACACTGCTATCTAATGGGGAAAATTACCATAATTGTTGGAGTAGAAGTGAGACGCTATCTAATGGGAGAAAAATACCATAATTATTGGAGTAGGAGTGTAACACAGCTATCTAATGGGAGAAAAACACCGTAATTATTGGAGTAGGAGTGTAACACCGCTATCTAATGGGAGAAAAATACCATAATTATTGGAGTAGGAGTGTAATACCGCTATCAACTTTTGGAAAATTGCTTTAATTGTTGGAGTAAGAGTGTAACACCGCTATCTATTTGGGAAAATTACCGTAATTATTTGTTTAGGTGTGTAATACCACTATCAAATGGGAGAAAAATACCGTAATTATTGGAGTAGGAGTGGAACACTTCTGTCCTATAGCACAACTATCCGCAGTGTAAAAACACTAATAACTAGGCAAATTATATGAACATAAAATTGTTAACATATCAGTGTGAGTTGATTGTTCCTGTGTGCGTGTGTGTGTGTAGCTCAGCAGCAGCTGGACTTCCTTCTCCGCCGCAGGCAGCAGTTTGTTAAAGCGGCCCTGCGCTCCAAACAGATGAAGGACGTTCAGGGAGCAGCGCAGCACCTACGCAATGCCAAGGGACTCGACCCCATGATCACTGCAGCCAAAGGAGGCCTGCCTGTCGACATCAGCAAGGTGTGTGCGCGTGCGAGTGTGTGCGCGTGCGAGTGTGTGTGTGTGTGTGTGTGTGTGACTGTAGTACTGATACAGGTACGTACAGCTATACCAGTATGTCCTTGTGATGGAGTAAAAGTCCTGGACATCTGCTACTGAAAAATATAATGGACACTACACACTCGTGTCGGACCTCGAGCAGCTCTTTAATGACCTGTACATTTGTTCTCATTTGTTTCATTGACATTTACTCAACTCTCTCTCTGTGTCTCTCTGTAGGTCCCCAGTGTCCCTGTAAGTGAGGAGGACTACTCTCTTCCTAATCCTCGTTCGTCCTCTGTGTCTTCCCGCTCGTCCCAGCAGTACGCTGAGCTCATGAAGCGCCTCAAGCAGCAGCACGAGGTCAGCGCAGCGGCTCACCAACACCTGCTACATGTCTGTCACATCACACTACTACAGAGCCTTGAACACTGACCAGGGCAGATTTGTGACGTTTCAGGAACCTTATTAAGGATGATTCAATACTGCATGTAGTAGTGGGGTACAGGTTATAACAGGTCATAGGCCTGGAGTGTTTCCTGGTCACACCTTAAACAGGTCGGAGTGTATTTACCTGTCAGGCAGAATATTTAGGAACAGGAACCAGCAGCATTCAGGCTGTTTAACAACACTCCTAACTTTGATCAGCATAACCGGTTAGCCAATAACGGTACTCCTAGCCACGCCCGTAAAAATAATACGCTGTGTTTTTGTGGGAACGTATTAAATCATGTCATAAAGATTGAACAGGATTAGAGTTAACAATTGAAAATGGTGAATGAGCTACAGGAAATACGTGTGTGTGTGTGTGTGTGGTACAGTTGCAAATTATTATGCACAATTTGTTTTTCTTAATTGTTAAGTATATATATATATTTTTTTCTCAATTTTAGTTTTGTTTTGTTTTGCCTTCAAAATCCCCTCCCACAGCGCTTAGATCACAAGTGCGCCCTCTTGTGTTAGTACACATTAATAAGTATAGGATCTCTCTCACTCACTCATCGGCTATACCGTTTGTTCTGTGTAGAGGGTCGCGGGGCAGGAGGCGGGGTACACCCTGGACAGGGTGTCTATCCATCACAGGGCGTACACTCACACACACTATGGGCAATTTGGGAACGTAAAATTGAATGTAATTGAATTGAGGTGCATGGCGCTAACACAGTGCTAGCTGCTAAGCCATCGTTCCGTCGGGTGTAGGATCTACGGAGAAATATTGCGCAAAACAAGCAAAAATTTAATCTGTTAAATTAACCCCTAAAAATCGATTACTGCTGAACCGTTAGCATCTCTAATATATAGCGTGATTATTTTAATGGTAAGATTAATTTAGTGCTTCATTTAGTGTCGATGCTGAGAGCGGCCATCGTTCAATAAATGACATCACTTAGCTGGACTCTGGGGCTGAGGAGACTGTCTGAGGTTGCAAGTAGGGGTTAAGGGCCGTTTCCTGTCCCCCCATCCCCCCCCAATCAATCTAAATACTACAAAGCCCCTAAAGGGACATGGATGAGGGGGGAAAAAAATTTGTTAAAGGAAAAAAAAAAATTGGGAAGACATGGAAAAATCTGGGGGGGGAAAAACCCAACAAAAAACAGGCCATAAGACGCACAGGGGAAAAAACCTGTATGCTTCTTCTTCTTCCTTTATTTTTTTAGCAGATGGCAGCCAGCTTTTAGGCACATTACTGACACTCACTGGACTGGATCGGTATTGCGTGGACAAGGATCAAGCTTTTAGGAGCATTGCTGCCACCTGCTGGACTAAATTGGCAATGCTGAAGAGTCAAGTTTTGCGGAATCTCAGGAACAAATTTTTTTTTCCCTCCAATGTTTTTTTTTCTTTTTTTCCCCCCCACCCATGTCCCTTTAGAGGGCTCAGTAAAATACGTTACGACCTGGGGTCTTTAGTTCCTGCTGGCCCTGATCAAACACACACACCACAAAAGTTTTTAACCTGCAGCTGATGAAAAAATGCAGTCTCAGCTATTTATTTATTTATTTATTTAGAGTATGTTAAATGTGGACTCATCAGGTGGCTATGTGCGCTAATCTCTGTTCCTTCATGTTGTTCGCAGAAATGTCTGAGCTACTTGCAGCAGTTCACTCAAATGGGCAACTTGCCGGAGACCATCAGGTAGGAGATCCTGAACAAATGCGTCACGCTGATCGTTATACTCGTCTCCGGTCGTTAAAGTCGTGTATACTCGGGCAAAGCTTCAGACTTTCGTTTTGTTATTGGAAATTGTTTTGCCAAAAACAGAGAAGTGTTGCTGAGTGGAGTGGTTAAGCCGACACCGCTTTGACCTGATTACATACGCACTTTCCTTGTTAAAGCTGTGGGTTGTGTAACTGGTACTTCCAGATCATTTAAATCCTAAATCTTTGCAAAGGCACAAGGAAGGTCTTTTCTTCCCTCAGGCCACGCCCACTAGCACAGTTCTCCGATCAGTCGGTTTAAACTGTGCTGGATGTTTAATATCACACTCAGCTTTGTAGTGTGTAGGATACATCAGGCAGCAAGTGGACTTTTCCAAGTGAAGTGAAGACAAACTGGTCAGGTGTGAGGATTCGAGCCGGATTGTGACGTCTGGACGACTGGGCCAGAGCGACTCCGAAAGTGGGATGTGTTGCCAGAACATACCAAAAGTGCTCCAGTGAGGTGAAACCAGTGGAGCGGCGACGGAGTCATGGGTGTTCGAGGCTCACTTGGGAGTGAAGTCTGTCCCGTGTAGTCGATCCGATAGAAGTGTAACTCAGATTGATGAAAAGGCTACTGCTGGTTATGACCGAACGGAGACAGAACACACAGCACATCACTGTTCTGGTGGCAATGAGGGGCGAAATTACTCAGGTGGTCAAAATGATGTGTGTGTGTGTGTGTGTTTGCAGATTTGAGAAGCTGGCTGATGAGTGTATGAGTGATATCGAGCTGCTAAAGAAAGCTTATGCTAAAGGCTGTCCTGTTCCAGGTCACCACATAGAGGAGCGCACCGTCAACACAGTCATGTAAAAACACACACACACACACACACACACACACACACACACACACACACACACACACACACACACACTCTGTCTATATATGGTTTTAGTGTAAGACGATGACCTGGGATGAACTGTGTCTCTGTCTGTAGGATTTTCTCCAGTTTGACTGCCAGTGAGATGGAGCTGACGATCGTCAAAGGAAACAACCTACCCACTCCAGGTGTGTGTCTGTGTGTGTGTCTGTGTGTGTGTCTGTGTGTGTGTCTGTGTGTGTGTCTGTGTGTGTGTCTGTGTGTGTGTCTGTGTGTGTGTCTGTGTGTGTGTCTGTGTGTGTGTGTGTGTGTGTGTGTGTGAAGAGAAATTAGTTCCTGCTTGTTTGCCCTTGGATCATCCTCTAATTTCATCTCTTTTTTTCTCTCTCTCTACAGGATTTTCAGCCAATGACTTGGACGCTAGTGTGCGCTTTGAGTTTCCCTTCCCTAGTTTGGTAAAAAAAAAAAAAGAAACAAGCAAAAAACCAACAATAAAACTATCTCACTCTCTCCATCACTTAAAAAATTTCTATAATTTATAAATGTATTGTTAATGTATTGTGTAGGAAGAAGCTCAAAGAGACAAAACCAACACTGTGAAAAGCACCAACTGCCCAGGTACACAAACACACACACACACACACACACACACACACACACACACACACACACACACACACACACACACACACACACTTTAACCCAAATGTCACAGTTTAGACTCAATACCCTGCAGGGGAGGAGCTACAATGACCTGGGTAACAGGTGTTTTTAAAAAAAACAATCTTTAAATGATTAAACAGGTGAGAAACCCACAGGCCACGCCCACAAGGGACAAACCTGAAGCGGTCCATCCGATGGTGTAAATGTTCTCTCTCTCTTTTTTTTTTTTTTTTTTTTGACAGAGTTCAAAGAGAAGTTTAAGTTGCACATCAACCGAACGCACCGCGCCTTTAAGAGAGTGATTCAGACCAAAGGCATCAAGTTCGAGATCATCCACAAGGGGTGAGGGCTTTGATTTCACTCCTCCAGAGCGCGATCTAAAATGTGTGGACGAGAAAACGCTGAGAGACGAAACAGAGCTGAAGGTTGTGCAGGAAAATCACAACATCCCATTTTATAACGTTCACTTTTTACATGAAGCACAGATTACATTAAAAAAAAAACAAAAAAAAAAAAACAATCGGGTCAAATCAGGTCACGGAGAAACCACTCACAGCCTCGCTACTTCAAAGCCTTGTTCTTATTTACATCTGTAAATGATTTTATAAAAGTGTGTGTGTGTGTGTTTGGATTCAGAGGCCTCTTCAAGAACGACAGGATTGTGGGAAACGCTCAGCTGAAACTCGAAGCTCTGGAGAATCAGTGTGAGATCAGAGAAATTATAGATGTGAGTCTCACACACACACACACACACACACATGTTCCTCATAACATCACCTACAAGCAAAAAATTAATTCTGAATGTGTGTGTGTGTAAGGTGCTGGATGGCAGGAAGGCGACAGGAGGGAAGCTGGATGTGCGGGTGAGGGTGAGGGAGCCGCTGGGCGGAGTCCAGCTCCAGTCTGTGACGGAGAAATGGATCGTAGTGGATCCACCGGCCATCACCCCCGACAGAGAGAGAGCGAGAGAGCGGGTAAGAGCAGAAACATGAGAGAGAGAGAGAGAGAGAGCGAGAGAGCGGGTAAGAGCAGAAACATGAGAGAGAGAGAGCGAGAGAGCGGGTAAGAGCAGAAACATGAGAGAGAGAGAGAGAGAAACATGAACGGGAAAGAAAAAGCGAATAAACGGATGTAGGAAGTAAGAGTTAAAAAACAAAACATGGAGCCAAAATAGATGGCCAAACACTGAGGATGGTATAAGGGCACCAAACACCAAGGATGGTAGGTCATCATGGGGGATTGTAGGAGGAATAAACTCTGAGGATGGTATTATGGTACCAATGATGATTATTGGGGGGGCAAAACGTCAAGGATGGAAAAAGAGCAGGATTTGACATAACCGTCTTCCATGCACTGTAATAAATGAGCAGTTTTGTGGAAGAGTGTTTTATTTTTTTTCTGGTTCAGTAAAAAAGATACAAGGAGCCAGTAAAACTTTGCACCACTGGCCCCGGGGCCGTGCTGGAGGGGCCGTGCTGGAGGGGCCGTGCTGGAGGGGCCGTGCTGGAGGGGCCGTACCGGGTGGCTCAGCACTGAGTGTCACATTCGTATTCAGGAGATATTTGACCTGCAGTCTGTTGCGGGTCTTTTTAAACTCTCTGTAATCTGTTAGAACGTTAGTTTAAATGCAGTGGTTGTAGGATGCTGCAGATATCTCACCGACTTTCTGTTCTTCAGAAATTTTGACCCCCTTCTGGAACTGTTTATTCTTGGAACTGTTATTTTTTTCCCCACGGCTGATTTAGCATACTCGATGACTTTTTATTGTGTTTCTTTTGTCTTTTCTCTGTTTTTGAGAATGATCATTACTGCATGTTTAGATTTGATTTATTTTTTCCCCCACAGGCACCTTCACCGAAATCAAAACCCCGCAACGATCACGGAAAGAGCAGCCAAGCAAGGTGACAGAGAGAGAGAGAGGG
>CM059227.1:21530361-21550361 GCA_030347435.1 Clarias fuscus | reverse complement strand
ACATTAAAGATCAACAGAGTTTTTAGCTGTAACATTTTTTAACTGTTTCTACAAACCGTCAATGACGCGTACTGACACTGGTTTTATATGAATTATCAGATGTTAAAAGGTTGGTTCTTAGATGTGAGACCTTGAAGTTACAAAGTCGTCTTGTGAAGTGCAGGTCTTTCTTTTAGCGAGTGAGACGGATAACGAATCTGGATTATAGAATAGACCTGTCTGTGTTTTGAACTATCTCTGTGTAATTGTGTTCATCAGTTTTGCCACTACACCCCGAACCGAGAAATAAACAAGAACGCAGATTGAAATGCATTTAGAGTGTATTCTTTCACTTACACTCTGTGTGTCTCTCTGTCTCCCTGTCTCTCTCTCAGGTGGAGTCTCTGAGGAGGAAGCGTGCTGCGTGAACATGTGCAGGAGGCAGAACTTCACTGTGCGTCTGAGGACCGGTCTCACACGCAGGCGCAGACAGAAACGCACACCTTCGTTCTGCGTGCATGCTATTTCCTTCGCTTCCTCGCAGCGACGCTTTAGGCGTCACACACACTCACACACTTTCACACACCGTTTCTTCTCTTTGTGCTCTCTCTAATCTCTTATACAAACACTCCTGATATTTTCGTTCAGACTCTGAAGCACCTGAGATTCACTGGACGAGTTTACTGAAGAAGAAAAAGATATAATAATAGTAATAATAATAATAATAATAATTCTGGTGTGTATGGAAGGCCAATGAGGCCATGAGTTATATTTTGTCTTAATCTGAAGTTGATGAAGCGTAACATGCAATTTATTTAAACTTCATACAAAGTAGTCATCTAGGCCACGTCCACAGACACGTCTCACTCGCTAGCAAGTTACCGTTCATTAACTAGCATGCTTTTTCGAGCGTTTATTACACCCAAGTACGTGTCTATAATCCTACATACGAAGTCTGATGTCTTATTTCAAGATATAGAGTATTTTTATGAAAAATGAAAGTAAAAAGTCACAAGATAGAAAAAGTAACTTGTGGCTTCTCTGGGCGTCCGTACGATCCGGATGCTACAAGTCGTGTTTATGAAGCATTAATTGTAGATTTGAATGTTTTTGCGTCAGGGCTTTTATAACGGAACAGTTCCGCCTAAAATCAAAAGTACACACTATAAGACGTGGCTGTATTTTTTTTTTGGTAGTCAAATTGGTACTTTCAGACTTTAGGCCATGCCCCCTTCCTAAGTCTTGGTCTGACGCTGAAAAGAAACTGCATCCTGAGTGTCCAGATGTTTTGGTCGCTGTGACGTCTTTGTTTTATTATTATTAAAATTATTTTTATTTTACTATGGAAATTTTAGGAAAAAACAGTATGTTTATAAGACGTAACCTGTTTGTCGGTATCGATTTGTTGACCTTGTAGGTTTAATACGAGTCTTGGTTTACATTTGGTTTTTGGCTGAACTGCTTCCTTAGCGATCATTTTGCACATGTGATGAGGCGTACAGCAGTACTACAACTTTTCCTGTTTCTCCAGCTGTCATCCGTTTTCATGTTTCCCGTGCCTTGTGTGTGTGTGTGTGTGTATGAATGTTGTAAATCCTCACACAGAGCATATGAAGAATAATCTGGTCTCTGCACTGGGTTCTGCTTAATCCTTCTTCTGTGCAGCTCAGCATGCGGTGATACAGAGATAACGCGAACACGTCAATGAAGTTTAAAGCGGCGGGAATAAAGGGTGGTGTACGTATAAAAGGGAATCGAGGGGAGGATCATGGCTCATAATCTGGGATTAGCGATCGTCTGGGTGCTCGGGTGACCTTTGCTCTACAGCGACGTGATAAAGCCAACAAACTGACTGTGGGATGTTTCGTAACCAGCATTTCAGTAAAATCACACATTTTTCAAATCGTACATTGGTTTAAAAACTTCATCACTACAATAAACAACAACATATTTGTGTTAGCTAACTCATATCTACATAGGGCATTTTGAAGATTCGGCATCTACAAACGCAGCAATGTCATGATCACTGCTGTTAGACAAACATTGTATGGTCTGGGGAAATGAGGGCTGGATCCTAGGTGGTAGCTTCATCCTGAATTATATAAAAACAGGAAATATTTGAGGAACAATGTATTCGTTTTCCTACTGAGGACCTCACAACTTTTTGCGCTCTTGAGTCTCGATAGTTAAACAGCACATCAGCTATTGAGTCGGACGAATCTAGACCATGTCAAAAAATCTGTAATTTTTTTGGGAAATCTGATATTTATTTGTCTTAATTGCATATTTTTCTTTATGAATCTTTGGCTACGCCCTGTCACTCCACCAAGTGTCACTACGAGAAAACACATAAGATGGAAATCCCAGATTATGCAGGCAGCATGATCATATATCAGGAAGGTGTTCGTGGGTCACTCTGGGTTTTAGTGGGACAATCACAAACCGCATGTTTTTCTTCTCTTTCTCACAAAAACTAAATTCCTCAGCATTGACAAGCTTCCACAAACAAGATCACTTGCAAGAAAAACACCAGGTTTCTGTAGTTGTAGACTTGCTCATGACATTTAAACAGCACCACCTACAGTACTGGAGGACATCTCTTACACACATACGTTTACAATGGTGGTTTCTCACAGACGTTGGCTCTGCAAGATGAGGTATTAAAACACAAAAGTTTAAATGCATAAGGTTTTGGGGTTATATTATCTTTAACTTTTCACACACACTCCTCTATAACACTTAATAAAAATGTGTGTATTAATGTGGTGTATTTTTGCCAGTGACCCTGTAACACTGTGTGTGTATCTGAGGTGATGGATTCGATGCGATGTCATATTGATATTTTACTGCAGAATGAATTTTCAGGCGAATGTTTTACGATGACTCATTAAAGTGTGTAAAGCGCTAGTGTCTGCGTTTTTCTGAGCATGGTTTACTGTCATCGTGGGGACGTAGTGCACCTCATATAAGTGCGTAAAGTGTTTTTGTGTTTCTGAATGTGGTTTAATGGCGTTGTGGGGACCAAATGTACCAGCAATATTAAAAAAAAAAAAAAAAAAAAAGCACACATTCATGCACAAAAACACAACTACACCCTGATACACAGATTCTGAATGTGATTTAATATCATCGTGGGGACCAAGTGCACTTTACTGAAGTGTGAAAAGCGTTTGTGTCTGTGTGTTTCTGAATGTAGTTTAATGTTATAGTGGGGACCAGATATACCAGGAACGTGTGACAGGATTTAACCCTGTGGGGTGCAACTTTTATTTGGAAAAGAAAAAACACCACATATTCGTTTCAGGTCGCTGGGGTTAAGATGAGATTTGGATTGTGCTGGAGGAAGGTCCTCATTAGTCAGGTCAAACGCGCCTCGTGTGGAGTCCACGCAAGAGTCGGTCGGCGCGTGAAGTCGAAAATGTGCCTGAGCGCGCGCGCGCATCAGTCGGTCTGTGCTAAGATGACGTGAGCGCGCATGAGAAACAAAAAAAAAACGGTGGGCGTGTCAAAAAAAAAAAAAAGAAGAAGGCGAGCCGTGCGTTTCCTGTCGGAATGAGCACGTGCTTCCGCGAGAGGTCCCTCTGTCAAGTCGGTGCGCGTTGTTGTCGCGTGCGTGTAACCCTTTAAATCGCACCCGCACTGCGAGGCTCTCACGGTATTCAGGTTTGTCTTTTTTGGGTTTGATTGATTTTTATTTTCCTTCCGGTTGCATTTGTGTATAACGTCGTCGTTCACCGGAACCTACGCTCGTATCATGACGCTGGAGGCGATCCGGTACCGGGCCGGGTCTCTGCAGATCCTCAACCAGCTGCTGCTGCCGCGGGAGAGCGTGTATGAGGAGATCCACACGGTGCAGGACGGATATGAGGCCATCAGGAACATGAAGGTAACCGGAGCACCGCGCCGGGTCCTCGCTCCTTCTGGCCGATATCCATTAATCAGTTTACTTCATTTAATTGCTCTGACTGTGGGTTTTTATTTAATTTATTTTTTTTGCGGCGCGTGAGGAACGTTAGAACGCGCGCGATGGGCACGCAGACGCCTCTTTGTGTCAGCCGCTTTTGTTCACGCGCACGCGCGCGCACCCTCGCGTCTCCGCTCGAGCTGCGTCGCTCACGCGCCGGGGAAACCTGTCTGTGTTAAACGGAACTCGAATCCCACACCGTGATTTTTAATTATTATTATTTATTTATTTTTAAACTGATGTGTCACTGTGGTCCGCGCGCCCGCGCGCAGAACTGGTGACCGTTATCGCTGTTAATTAGCCGCGCTCGCGCGCCGACCGTTAATTATGGATGCTGCAGCGATAAGCTCGTGAGCCCCTCACCATCCCTCGCGCTTCTTCAGAGACGCTCGGGTCCTCCTCAGAGCCAATGTGCTGTTACAGATTTTTTTATTTTTTTTATTTTAATTGTTTTAAATATAAAGAAATATTGTCCTTTAACCGGGATTCGCAGACGTTTCTGTAAAACATTTTAACCAGTTAGATGGTAACACTCTCACTAAAATAAAGTTCTCTTTTATGTCGACATCATGCTTAAACGAGGTGGTATTGAAAGGTTTCGTGACAGTCACAGGAAGCACCGACCTTCACAAGTCAGTGTGCCAAAAGACATTGTCCTTAAATATGAAATAAAAGTAATAATAATAAATAACCCTTCTGAACAGTGTTTGAGATGGGTTATTACTATTATTAATATTATAATAATATTTTTTATGGTAGGTGGTACTTATAGTTAGTAACATAGTAACCCAATGAAATGATCTATCCAATGACAGAAACTCCAAAGCACTTTTGTAAGTCGCTCTGATTAAGAGTGTCTGCCAAAATGTAAATGTCTTGTGTACATCGAGAGCTGTGCATCTGCTGCTAAATCTGACCATGTTACCACCTGACTACATCTGCTATTACATCATATAACTAACTAATATATAACTAAAACAAACAGCGACCGTGAAATTCTGTGTAAAAACTGGCGTGACATGATACGATAATCATTTGATTCAGTAAGTTTATGGCGATGCTGCGACGAGTCGTTTGAGGTGTTCTGAGTGGCATGCGCGCTTCAAGAGCAGAAAAACATCACTGGATCAGGAAGACCTTCAACAAGCTCAACCCACGAAATTGTCGAAACCGACTTGTGCGAGATGAATGGTTTCGTCATAGAACAGTCCACAACATTGGGTACGACCCTGGGATGAAGCAACATCAGCAAATATCTGAGCTTTTATGGAAAGCTAATATAGAAACTTTTTTGATACCACCTCATATGCCATATTTCTGCCATAAATGCTCATAACTTTCCCTAGAGTGTGGCACAAAAAAAAAGCCATATTGCGTCCAAGTCCCCCAGAACATGATGTCCTAAGACTGATGAGCGTTCTGTAAATATAATGATGTGGTATCACAGTTCCCTTTGCGGTGAGGAGTGATGTCATTAATAAAAATTTCCCAAAGTTTGCAGTCGCTGTGATGGACTGATTTAGTATAATTACTGGGGTGGTGTTGGTGGTGTAACAGTATGACCTATGACCCTTTAGGTGCGCGGTGCCCCTGCCATCGCCATCGTGGGCTGCCTGAGCCTGGCGGTGGAGCTTCGCGCGGGTGCCGGAGGCGATGACCCCGTGCCGTTTATCAGGGAGTCTCTGTGTCACCTGACCTCGGCGCGGCCCACCGCTGTCAATATGGGCCGAGCGGCGCGAGAGCTGATGGAGTACACTGAGAACGAGAGCATGGAGAAGGCCGGAGAGCAGCTCAGAGAATGGTAGTCAGAGAGAGAGAGTGTGTGTGTGCAGCTACAGCCATAACGTCCTGTGCTACATTTAGCTCATTATCGCTTTTATCCCAATGATGTAACTCTAACGTGTTTCTCTCTTGGCTCCGCCCCCGGCAGTGTAATTGTTTGGATTGAGAAGATGCTGGAACGAGATGTGAATGATAACCGGAAGATCGGTAACTATGGCGCCCAGCACATCCTGTCCGGTGTGCCGAGAGACTCCGTCACCGTCCTCACACACTGCAACACGGGCAGCCTGGCCACCGCCGGATACGGCACCGCACTCGGTGTGTGTGTGTGCATGTGCATGTGTGACTGTGTGTGTCTCTCTGCTTGTGTGCCTCTGTCTCTGACTGTTTAAGTGTGTGTGTGTGTGTGTCTCTCTCTCTTTCAGTGTCTCTCTGTCTGAGTGTGTCTTTCAGTGTCTCTCTGTCTGAGTGTGTCTTTCAGTCTCTCTCTGTCTGTCTGAGTGTGTCTCTCAGTCTCTCTCTCTCTCTGTCTGTCTGAGTGTGTCTCTCAGTCTCTCTCTCTCTCTGTCTGTCTGAGTGTGTCTCTCAGTCTCTCTCTCTCTGTCTGTCTGAGTGTGTCTCTCAGTCTCTCTCTCTCTCTCTGTCTGTCTGAGTGTGTCTCTCAGTCTCTCTCTCTCTGTCTGTCTGTCTGAGTGTGTCTCTCAGTCTCTCTCTCTCTCTCTGTCTGTCTGAGTGTGTCTCTCAGTCTCTCTCTCTCTGTCTGTCTGTCTGAGTGTGTCTCTCAGTCTCTCTCTCTCTGTCTGTCTGTCTGAGTGTGTCTCTCAGTCTCTCTCTCTCTGTCTGTCTGTCTGAGTGTGTCTCTCAGTCTCTCTCTCTCTGTCTGTCTGTCTGAGTGTGTCTCTCAGTCTCTCTCTCTCTGTCTGTCTGTCTGAGTGTGTCTCTCAGTCTCTCTCTCTCTGTCTGTCTGTCTGAGTGTGTCTCTCAGTCTCTCTCTCTCTGTCTGTCTGTCTGAGTGTGTCTCTCAGTCTCTCTCTCTCTGTCTGTCTGTCTGAGTGTGTCTCTCAGTCTCTCTCTCTCTGTCTGTCTGTCTGAGTGTGTCTCTCAGTCTCTCTCTCTCTGTCTGTCTGTCTGAGTGTGTCTCTCAGTCTCTCTCTCTCTGTCTGTCTGTCTGAGTGTGTCTCTCAGTCTCTCTCTCTCTGTCTGTCTGTCTGAGTGTGTCTCTCAGTCTCTCTCTCTCTGTCTGTCTGTCTGAGTGTGTCTCTCAGTCTCTCTCTCTCTGTCTGTCTGTCTGAGTGTGTCTCTCAGTCTCTCTCTCTCTGTCTGTCTGTCTGAGTGTGTCTCTCAGTCTCTCTCTCTCTGTCTGTCTGTCTGAGTGTGTCTCTCAGTCTCTCTCTCTCTGTCTGTCTGTCTGTCTGAGTGTGTCTCTCAGTCTCTCTCTCTCTGTCTGTCTGTCTGTCTGAGTGTGTCTCTCAGTCTCTCTCTCTCTGTCTGTCTGTCTGTCTGAGTGTGTCTCTCAGTCTCTCTCTCTCTGTCTGTCTGTCTGTCTGAGTGTGTCTCTCAGTCTCTCTCTCTCTCTCTGTCTGTCTGTCTGAGT
Organism: Clarias fuscus; assembly: GCA_030347435.1. Lineage (NCBI taxonomy): Eukaryota > Metazoa > Chordata > Actinopteri > Siluriformes > Clariidae > Clarias > Clarias fuscus. The sequence goes on along the minus strand of CM059227.1, from coordinate 21,543,042 downwards.
GTGTCTCTCAGTCTCTCTCTCTCTGTCTGTCTGTCTGTCTGAGTGTGTCTCTCAGTCTCTCTCTCTCTGTCTGTCTGTCTGTCTGAGTGTGTCTCTCAGTCTCTCTCTCTCTGTCTGTCTGTCTGTCTGAGTGTGTCTCTCAGTCTCTCTCTCTCTGTCTGTCTGTCTGTCTGAGTGTGTCTCTCAGTCTCTCTCTCTCTCTGTCTGTCTGTCTGAGTGTGTCTCTCAGTCTCTCTCTCTCTGTCTGTCTGTCTGAGTGTGTCTCTCAGTCTCTCTCTCTGTCTGTCTGTCTGTCTGAGTGTGTCTCTCAGTCTCTCTCTCTCTCTGTCTGTCTGTCTGAGTGTGTCTCTCAGTCTCTCTCTCTCTCTGTCTGTCTGTCTGAGTGTGTCTCTCTCTCTCTGTCTGAGTGTGTGTCTCTCAGTCTCTCTCTCTCTCTGTCTGTCTGTCTGAGTGTGTCTCTCAGTCTCTCTCTCTCTCTGTCTGTCTGTCTGAGTGTGTCTCTCAGTCTCTCTCTCTCTCTGTCTGTCTGTCTGAGTGTGTCTCTCAGTCTCTCTCTCTCTCTGTCTGTCTGTCTGAGTGTGTCTCTCTCTCTCTGTCTGAGTGTGTGTCTCTCTCTCTCTGTCTGAGTGTGTCTCTCTCTCTCTCTGTCTGAGTGTGTGTCTCTCTGTCTGAGTGTGTGTCTCTCTGTCTGAGTGTGTGTCTCTCTGTCTGAGTGTGTGTCTCTCTGTCTGAGTGTGTGTCTCAGTCTCTGTCTGAGTGTGTGTCTCAGTCTCTGTCTGAGTGTGTGTCTCAGTCTCTGTCTGAGTGTGTGTCTCAGTCTCTGTCTGAGTGTGTGTCTCAGTCTCTGTCTGAGTGTGTGTCTCAGTCTCTGTCTGAGTGTGTGTCTCAGTCTCTGTCTGAGTGTGTGTCTCAGTCTCTGTCTGAGTGTGTGTCTCAGTCTCTGTCTGAGTGTGTGTCTCAGTCTCTGTCTGAGTGTGTGTCTCTCTCTCTCTCTGTCTGAGTGTGCCTCTCTCTGTCTGTCTGTCTTTGTCTCTGTCTGAGTGTGTCTCTCCCAGTGTCTTTCGCTGTCTCTTGGTCTCGAGTGTTTGTCTGACTGAGACATAGATTACTGGTCATGTAGTGCAGGCGATAACGTCTCTGTGTGTGCAGGTGTGGTGAGGTCGCTGCACGCTCTGGGGCGTCTGAAGCGAGTGTTTTGCACAGAGACGAGGCCGTATAACCAGGGCGCCAGACTCACAGCGTACGAGGCCGTGGCCGAGGGCTTCCCCGCCACACTCATCACAGACAGCATGGCCGCTCTCACCATGAGGGAGAAAGGCATTGCAGGTGTGTGTCTTTTGGTATTTAATAATTTTACCTTAAATCGAAATCATAAGCTGTGATCTCTTTTTATGATCATGCTATAAAGCCCCACCTCTTTCAAACAAACTGTGTGTGTAGCCGTCGTCGTCGGCGCAGACCGTGTCGTCGCTAACGGTGACACGGCGAACAAAGTGGGCACGTACCAGCTGGCCATTGCCGCTAAGCATCATGGGATACCATTCTACGTGGCAGCCCCGAGTACATCATGTGATCTGAGTCTGGAGACTGGGAGAGACATCGTGATCGAGGAGAGACCGGCGGAGGAGCTCACCAGCATCAACGGAGTCCCGGTCGCTGCTCCAGGTGTGTGTGTGTGTGTGTGTGTGTGTGAGAAGGGGAGAGAGATGAGTGTGAGAGGCAGCTGAAACTGCACTGAGTTGTCTTTTAATTAAACATGTTTGATGTGTGTGGGTGTGTGAGGCAGCGGTTTAATTAAAGGCAGGCTGTGAAAGGGAGAGCTCTGGGGGAGAAGAGGCTCAGAGCAGATTGACACTGATCTGAGATCAGTCAGTGTGTCATAATAAATTTAATAACCACACACACACACACACACACACACTCCAGATCTTCTTAGCAGCTTTATAGCAGGATTTCTGTGTGAAAATCCCCCTCTCTCTCTCTCTCTCTCTCTCTCTCTCTCTCTCTCTCTCCTTCACGTCGCTGCAGGTATCGACGTGTGGAACCCGGCGTTCGACGTCACTCCTCATCAGCTGATCACGGGCGGGATCATCACCGAGCTTGGTGTGTTTTTGCCGTCTGAGCTGCAGGCCGCCCTCACCGGCCGCCTCACCGCGCTGTAGAGTCCACATCGCCCCCTGCAGTGCACAGTGTGTTACTGCACCTTCATTACCACCCTTCAACTCACACCCTCATTCCCATTTCTCCACACGGGAGGGGGGGATCTCGCCTAGGTTAAAAATACCCCCCCCCACACACACACACACACACACACACTCACACAGGCAGTTAGAGTGACATGAAAATTACAACACAATACATTCTCGCAGTTTGTACATCAACCTGTAAATCACACCCGCACCTACACACAGGCACATCACCACACACACACACTGTGCTCTCTCTGTGTGTGTGTGTGTGTGCGTCTGTGTGTCTGTGTGTGTGAGAGAGAGATTATGCTGTAAATGCCCACCCTTTTCCCCGTACCTGCTCAGCTCCAGTCCTTACTGATCAGTGTGTCACGGAGCGCGGCTCTCCCGATGGCGAACGTGTTTTCTAATAGACGTTTTGAGAAATCACAATCTAAACTTATTTCAGTTCGGCTCGCGTCTTAAACCGATAATTAACAGATTAGCGCAGAATCCGATTTTTAGCTCCGTAAAATAAGGGCTATGTAGTGTAGTACGTGTGTACAAGCCTCGCAGCTGAACGCAAAGACTCATGGCTAATCAGTTAGATATTAAAATGTTAAATTAACATTTATTTTATTATTATTATTATTTTTTAGATACAGAGGTACCTCGGCATACAGATTTAATCCGTTCCGGAGGCGAGTCATTAGTGTTCATTCATTCATTATATCGAAATGCATTGTCCCATAGGAAATAATGTAAACGCAGATAATCCGTTCCAGCCACCCAAAATATACCACTATAATCATATTTTTGCATTAAAAAAACAATCAAAACATTTAGAAAAGATGTGAATGAAGTCAACTATGAAATAAACAGACATTAAACCTCACTTGACATTAATGTACGACTCCTCTCGGCAACGGCTGCTTTAAAAACCGAACTGAAAGTTTTATTCTTTACTACCGTCCTTGATAACATTCTTGAAACCCATGGTGCAATGTCTTGCACGAAATGAAAAAGGATGGAAAAAAAAAATATATGTAAACTCCCTTTGCTAGACTTTCCACTGACGCAAACAAACAATTGTCTAACAGCTCCCGGACGCACGCGCGACTTAGCTGGTGCTCGGCTCGGTCGCTCGTATGCTGAAATTGCTTCGAATGTTGTGGCAAAATTTTAGTCCTTGAGGCAAAAATTGTTAAGGCGGGACGAACGCCGAGGTACCTCTGTGTATAAAAACGCATACACATGTATGTACAGTATGTATAGTAGTCCTAACTTGGTTTAATCGACTAAGCCTGAAATCAACATTTAATATAATGATCAATTGAAAGTGGCTGCTGATCGCATTGTTGTTGCACTCGACCGGTAACACGGTACCAGTCAAAAGTCTGGACACAGATTAAAAATTTTTTTTTTTTTTATGTTTAGTGATTTATTTTCTACATACAGTATTGGTACAGAAGTATCAGCTGTTCTGGAACGGTTCTCGAGTGCGTTTGTAAAACCCATCAAGCTCCATGATGAAACTCTCCATGATGAAGACCTTCCCAGCAAAGCAAGACCAAAACTTACCTCTGCTGCAGAGGAGACGTTCATTTAGAGTCACCAGCCTCAGAAATCACCAATTAACATCCAGCTCCTCAGATTAGAGCCGTTATGAAGCTTAGAAGTAGCAGATATATCTCAATATCAACTGTTCAGAGGAGATTGTGTATTTTGGATAAACACCTTCAGAATTGCTTTATAATATAGAAAGAAATCTAAGTTGCGTGAATCCATGGAGTTAGAAGGTGTGTCCAAACTTTTGACTGGTAGTAAAAAAAAAAAAAGAAAAAAGAAGAAGCTCATTGGGCGTCTCCTAAAACCCGACACCTGTCAATCATTCTCTAGAAGTGTTGTGGTTTCGGCATCAAGGCTGACACAAAACAGGAACTTGTCCAGGAACTGCCATCATTCTTGGTTCCTCAAGAGATCCAGGATCCACAGAGCCTTATTTTCTACCATAACTGATGTATGAAACGCTAAGAGGAAAATGTGCTTTTTTTGGGGGGGGGGGGTGGGGGGTTCTCGAGACCAAACTGATCACCACTACGTTTGTTGTGTTAAAAAAGTAAAAAGTTTGCTAACTTTGTTTCAATAAAATTAACTGAAAAAATATTTAGAAAATATTTTATTTTGAAATGGCTCATTAGTCTCGAACAAAATAAGAGGGTTAATGTGTGGTAACTACCATGAACTAGGGAATATAGGACCCTGCGAACATGGGTGCGCTCAACGACGTGTTAAAACACTGCTAAACACTTGTCTACACGGCAGATATTTAACGTTACCTTACCTTAATTCTAAACGCAGAACAGAGATTACCCAGAATGCCATTGTAGGGATTAACTTTGTAACTTGTAATATTTTTTGAGCTAGTATTGCTAGCAGCTGACATTTAAAGTAGACCTACAGTGGCTTCTAATGGTCACGCTAACACGGTTATATAAGACGAGCCGATTTTTAAGATGGTTAAACCGTACCTACATGGACGAATAGCTAGCAGTAGTCATAGCTGGAGTGATTAAACGGTGCTATGGAGCTAGACGTTACACTATACCTCACTAGATTACCCAGATTTCTTTGTTCCTTTGGCTTCTAATTGTGTTTTTGTTAGTGCTACGTGAAGTCTCATTTTAAAAACCAATGTAAGAGGAATCTCACAGTCCAGTCAGGGCCTTCACTCCGTGTGTACAGAACATGACTGAAGCTAATGTTGTATGACTAGCATGCACTTATACGTGTCTAAGGTAAGTATGGACCAGAGTGATGCTGAACGTCTGACTAATCAGTTGAGAATGGCAACATTTACCTCAGATCTGGTGAGAACTGACCTGAGAAAATTCTTCATGTCACTAATAAATATATTTAGCTTTAGTGCCTAACCAGAGCACTACTTATTTTGACGTATTAAAGAGGGAAAAGGTCAAAGATTAGGAATGCAAATTGTGTAATTTTGTACTAAATACAGTCGTGTAAAAGTTAGTGCCCTCTCTTTACAATCTCAGACAAACAACATATATATTTAACGGCGTGGTAATTTATTTAACAAAAAATAAGCCTAAAAGAAATGAATTGTGTGCAATACTAAGTACTCCCACTCCCTGATTTAATAGCTTATAGATCTACATTTAGCAGCCATAACCTGAAGTAATAATTTCCTGTATGACCTCGCACATTCTTTTAGTCCACTCTTCTTTACAAAATTGCTTCGGTTCATTGAGGTTTTTGGGCATTCGTTTATTCACAGCTCTCATAAGGTCCTGGCGCAGCATCTCGATTGGGTTGAGGTCTAGACCTTGACTGGGCCATTCCAAAACCATTCTGATGTAGATTTAAGGCCAAACCACTCGATTTTGGTCTCCGTTGTCCACCGGACATTGTTCCAGAAGTCTTGTGGTTTGTTCAGATTCAGTTTTGCAAACCTCAGTCATGCTTCTGTGTAGACAGAAATGGCTTTCTCCTGGCAACCCTTCCAAACAAACCATACTTGTTCAGTCAACTTCTAATTGTTTTTGTCATGGACGTGTTCGGTGACGCCTGTACGGTCTGAGATGTAACTCCTGTTTTTTATTTATTATTATTTTTTTTTTTTATCCGAGCACTGCACTCTGACCATATGACTATGGCGTGAATGTGTTCGGACGTCCACTCCTGGGAAGATTGGCAACCGTCTTGAATGGTTTCCACTTGTGGATAATCTTTCTCACTGTAAAACGTTGAACTTCAAATTGCGTGGAAATGGTTTTTATAAGCCCTTCCTGATTTGATGTGCAGCAACAATTACTTCTCTAAGAACACTGCTTATGTCTTTGCCCCTTGGCTTTGTGTTAAAACGCACCTGAATGCTCCAGACCAGTAAACTGCCAAAACGGCTGCCTTTACAGGGGTCTACACACCTGCTGATGATCAATTAATCAAGAGATGAATAATGAGCATCAGCACCTACAACTGAAACTTGCCCTCTTAAATCCTGTAAAAGCAGTAAGGGGTTCTTGTTACTGACCACTTTTTTTTATTTATTTACTTTTTGGGGTTTATTTATGTTAAATAAATACCGCCACGGTAAAAAAAAAAAGTTATGTTGTTGACGTGTGGTTACATCTGCGCAACACTAAGACCTGCTACAATCAAGTGATTGTTTTTACACACACACAAGAAAATAGAATTAAAAGAGGGTTCACTAACTTTTACATGTCCACTACAATTACAACATTTAAAAAGAGCAAACATTACAAGGCGATTAGCATGAGGTAATTCGTTCAGACTGAGGAAACTCAATTCAAAAATCCATGTATTTAATTGAACATAACAGATGTTAAAAACTCTTTCTTTTTCCAATAAATGTGGTTATGCTAGCTAGCAACATTAGCTTGCGTTCATTTTTAGGCGAAAAACCGGTAGCCAGGCGAGCTCAGCGATCCAGACAGTGTCTCTGTGTTGCTGAACATGGAGACCCCGGATCTCTTCACTGCCACCAGCAGAAATGTTTGTCCGTGTCCCTTTACCGTCGCCGTTCCACTTCAGCGTAGCAGCAAGGAGATCGCAGGCTTCAGGAAATGACCAAAACAGAAAAAGATTTGCTTTCATTTTTCTCATGATTTGTTTTGGGGAAATTTAAAAGTGGCGAAGTTTACTAGGAACGTTCCTGGGTGGTCCATGCTGTTCTGCATTCTCAACATTATCAAGCAATAATTTAAACCTTTTGTTCGTTTCTTCTTCTTTTCCCTTTTATATATAACAGACTCACAATGTAGTTGGCTAGTTAGTTGTTAAAAGTCATACATCTGGACAATGTGAAGGAGGAAGAAAGCAAGACAAATAAATTAGGGATATTAACATTTTCCTCAGATGAGTTCATGAATTATTAATTTGTGCAGGTTCTGCCATTTTCTTTCCCCCTTAAAGGTCAACTTTTTTTTCTTTTTTCTTTTTGTGGGTGGTGTGTCTGGAAAGGAAATGTAGCATGATGATGAATTAGTCCAAACCTCCATGTTTGTAAGTCACTTGTATAGCTTGTATTATTATCATCATCATCATCGACATCATCATCATCAGAAATCGTCTGGATTAAGTTTCCTAAAAAGTGTTCAAATCAGAGAATGTGATCCCTGAGCTGACGGTTCTACACTATGCTGTGGTTTTAATGTGTTTGGATGTCTGTTTATTTTATTTTAATTATTATTATTTTATTTAGTATGACAAATACACAGAACTGTAGCAAATCTGTGACCAGCCATTTACAACTTGATTTCATTCTGTTGGAAGGTATAAGGTTTGTATATTTCATGCTCAGTATTGTTTAGCTGATTTAATATTGTACAGTATACATACACACTATGTTGCCTGGTTCTAGGTTCTCATACCTTCTAGGTATAGTATACTTACTAGGGGTGTAGCGGTACGCAAAAGTCACATTTCGGTAAACAGTGTGGTTTTTCGGTACTTTTTTCGGTGATGTGGGATAAAAAAAAAAAAGTTATATAAACTTAACCAACTTAACAAATGCACTTAAAGGAATACCTTTCTTTCTAATTTTCTTTTCTTAATATAATTTTTTTTAAATAATTTTTTTTAAACCTTATTTGCACTATTTCCTCTAACAATACCACCGCACTCAGTGACATCACATCAACATGTCTCCTCACAGCATGAGAAATACTAAAAGTAGTTAAAGTATTAAAGTACTTACATTTTAATTAATCAACACACAAACAGGTCTGATAGATATAAAAGAATGACACAAACAAAAAGTTGACTGTTTATGAAAGGTAGATAAAAAAAAAATTGGACTCTAACTTGACTTCTAATTCAATCTTTTTTGTTTAGTAATGTATTTTTTTTTACAATCTAGAACAATGATGAATATTTCAAAAGTATAAAACAACACATACAGTACGGCATTAGGTAAAAACAACAGCCAGTTGTTATTTTAAGACCTGAAGCTCAGCTGTTCTGGAACAGTTCTTGAAAGAACTGTTCCATTCATCTGAATTAACCAAATGAACAAAGAAAACCCCTAGTAGTAGTTAAAGCTAGACTGTGTTCGCTCGGATCTGCACACTCAACCGAAGAGTACAAATGTGTGTGTGTGTACCATTACACCGCTAAGACGCGTCGCTCAGTAGGTGTATAATTATCCCGTGAGTAGACCTGATGACGTGGCAGTCCGGTGTGTATGTATAATCTGTACGCTGTGTATCTAACGAGTTGTGGTTGTTGGTGACGAAACATGTTTAAAAGCTGTAACGGGAAGGTTTCCTCCACCTTCGCATATATACACCAGATACCACTTCTCACACGTCGACATGAGCCATGTGCCAATCTTCAACCGCATAATATTTTATGATGTTCATCACTCAGTGTGTTCATTTCCCCAGGGCTCGGCGCTTCTTGGGTAATATGTGTGTTTTAAACATGAAAATGAATTTAATCCTATTTAATCTGTTTTTATCTAGTATAGGAAAAAAAAAAAAAAAGAATCATAGCATTTATCAGTCTCTGTTGAGGAAATCTGAGCTGGAATTGAAGCAGCAATGTGATTATGATAAGCTTGAGATTGTAGTGTGATACTTTGTAAGTAAGCGATGCCAAACATCTCCACGCTCCGCGCCAGTCCGAGCGCGTCCTGGTGCCTTTTTGACCAGTTCGCCGGATGACCGCGTGAGCAGAAAAAGCCCTCCCCATACCCATATTTATTCTCATTTATTATAACTGATAATCACAGCTAGGTTCTGTTTTATATAATGAAGGAGAAAAAAAATGAGGAGAGGGAAAAGACAAAAACATTTGATTTTTTTATACATATGTATATGAATATGATACTGTATACAGCTTACATATAGTACAAAACGTCTCTCTTTCACATCAATACAATAAAGAAGCAATGCATTTCTGGAGTCATTCATTTGCTTGTCAGTGATTTTATTTTTTATTATTGTTAATTTATAATAATGCAGCACACAGTATTACACTGCGTACAATCAAAAGTCCCACTTTGACTTGAATACCCCTCGTATAACCCACCTTGGCAGCCAGTGTTGACGATACGCAGCACACAGTATTACACTGCGTATCGTCAACACTGGCTGCCAAGGTGGGTTATACGAGGGGTATTCAAGTCAAAGTGGGACTTTTGATTGTGCAGAATTATAGAACACAGTGCAATATAAAACTCCCTTTATTTCTCTATATAATCCCGTCTATACTAATGCACTTATCACAGTGTTTCACTAGTGCTTGGACACCATCAAGGTAAAAAGTTTTCTCAGAACGCCGGAGACGCGATCTGTCTAATTCATGTCTGAAACACCGGCCTCCCAGGAACTCCTTTAAACAAGTGGAAATGGTTTTGACGTCTTCTGTAAGTGTCAATCATCTGTTTTATGGCTTCATTCAACAGGAATGGCATCACGGGGCTCGCACGCCTCCTTTATTAAATGGTTCATCTTTTCAAAATGACAGAGCTGGTTGAACACACGCACACACACGTGGGTCACAATACAATGTAAACTACAATTTTTAACACAACACACACACACTAAAACTTTAATGTAACATTTGTAGAATATTCTTAGCTTGATTTGCACAATTCAATGTCTAGAGCTTGTTTCTTCATTTATATTTATGCAACATTTTATATACATCGTCTGGTCAAAAGTATGTGAACGTGGCTGTGTGGATTTGTGTACCTTGACACGTTGCACAAGAGCACTACTGAGTTCAGGTTCCAGTTCACCACAAAGCTGAGCATTTCAGTGGGGTTGAGTCAAAGCTCTGTGCACTAGACTTGAGTTCTTTCACTCCAACCTTAAAACCTTGGTGTTTGATGACGAACAATGCCTTTTCCAGCATGATTGAGCTCCTCGCCATAAGACAAAACTGATAACTAAGTGGCTCGGGGAATAAAACTTTGAAATTTTTGATCTGCGTCCAGGAAACTCCCAGACCTTAATCTCATTGAGAACATGTGGTCGATCCTCAAGAGGCGGGTGGACAAAGAAAAAAGCACACAAGCATTGATTATGTACTGTAAGAATGGGTTGCTCAATCAGTCAGGATGTGGACCAGAAGTTGATTGACAGCATGTCAGAAGTCCTGAAAAAGAAGCGTCAACGCTGCTAATACAGACTCTTGATGTAATTGTCAATAAAAGCCTTTGACTCTTATAAATTGCTTGTAATTATACTGAAACCTCAGTATACCTGAGTAACTTCTGACAAAAAGATCTAAAAACACTAAAGCAGCAGACTTTATGAAAATTAATTGTAGTGTCATTCAAAAAACTTTCGGTCCCTGACTGAAAGGCCAACTTTTTGAAAAAACTAAATTTATTAAAATAGAAGGAAACTACAGTATAAGCCAGAATGATACAAAAACTAAAACTAAAACGAAGAAGGAAAAAAAAAATAGGTTAGAACACTGAAAGGCCAACTTGGTAGTGGGAAGGCCTTCTTCGTGACGTCACCCACGTTCGAGCCAATCAGGCGGCGGGTGTTGTGACGTCACGCTTTCCGGAGTCCGCGTCCGCGAAGCGAGCGCGCGGTTCGGAGAGAGAGAGAGAGAGAGAGAGAACAGGAAGTTCGCCAATCTACGAAACAAACAGAAAAACAAAATTTTTGTTTTAATTTTATAAATTGATCAAATAAAAATACATAAAAAAAGTCACGAACATGGACAAATTAAGAGTGTACTAGTGTGCGGTTCGCCATCGAGCGGTGGGGGAAAAGTCGTTTGGATAAAAACAGGAAGTGTCTCATCACTCCCCCACGCCGAGTTGCGCTAGCTTAGCTTAGCGTAGGTTAGCTTAGCATAGCTTAGCTGACAAGGATAAAAGCTAAAAGAGAGAGGTGAAAAAAGGGACGGGATCATTTAGACACATACACTCACACACACTCCTGGCTCGGCTACTCTTTATAAATCTAAAACACGGAGAAGTATTATTATTTTTATTCGGTTCTTTTTTTGTTTGTTTTTGTTTATATACATCCGGGTCAGTCGGGAAAGTTACACACGCACGCACACTCACACACGGGGTCAGGCGCGCGCGCGCTCAGGCACGCACGGAACCGAAGGCCTGTATGAGTGTGTGCGCGAGAAACAACACGACTTTATATTCACAATAATAATAATAATAATAATTTATAGCGCTGAAGATGTCGGCTCAGGCGCAGATGCGGGCCATGCTGGACCAGCTGATGGGCACAGGCCGAGACGGTGAGTGAGAACCACGGTGTGTGTGTGTGTGTGTTTCCTGATCAGAGATCTTTAGCTTTAGCTCTGAGTGTGTGTGTGTGTGTCCCAGTTTCTACAGCTTCACACACCAGGTACCAAAAAAACAACTTCTCATCTGCTCCATCCATAAGGATGTGTTTAATGTGTGAATGCGAGCGGAACACACACACACACACAGGAGTGTACACAGAGATATACGTAATAGACCTGACGTTAATAATGATAATGAAAGTGTGTGTGTACACACACTCCTAAAACTAAAGATTGTAAACATTGTTAAAAGTGATGTAAGAGCCTTCGATGTGAAATGAAGACCTCACATCACGTGCAGCTTCACTAATAACTCTCACACACACACACAGAGGACAACAGTGCGAAACCTGGACATGTGCTTCTTCCTCAAACTCTTTCCATGACAGTCTGTACCGTCTGTGGCTGTATGAAGTCTTTCTCTTCTGTGAAACTGAGTAGCACAGACCCGTTCCAGTGTGACGATGCCGCTGTGTGTAAAGACACACACTCTGCTGAACAAAGTCGGACTCTGGAGATTGTGTGTCCTGAACCAGAACTTTGAAATCTTCTCGGCGCCCGAGCTCGTTAATGCTCTCGTGTTGAACGCAAATCCATGGGTCCGTACATAAATCTGGTGGAAACCAGTCTCAGAAAAGTGAGGATGCGATTTTAGCCAAATATGGAATGCGGCTTTCATCAGGGGCGCACATACTTTTGGCCAGGTAGCGAGCAGTAGAAGATGCACTTTTACCTCTGTGCTGATTTGATTAACATTTTGAATATATAAGTATCACAATTTTATAAATATCCTGATTCAATATTACATTTTCCCTGATTTTTGTTACAATTTTAATCCTCGTAAAAAAAATTCATGAGTAATTAAATGTAGCCCGTTACTTATAGCATTAGTTTTATCACTTAAAAACCAAGTGCAGCATTTAACACCACAAACTAACAAGAGATTAACATTTAACTCAGCAGCGTGTATCTCTGTCCTCCGCCATCATTATTATTTCTAAACAAGCTCAGCAAATAATTCACTCCGACCACACAGGATGAATGTTTGTAAATACAGCGAGTCCCAGACTTACAGACAAGTTCTATTCTCTGAGCACGTTTGTGCGTCGGATTAATTTGCAAAATCGTACGCCTTTGACACAAATCTACAATGTAAAGCATTAAAAAAAAAAAAAAAACGTCTACCATCTTCATGCCTCGT
>CM059227.1:21352750-21529861 GCA_030347435.1 Clarias fuscus | reverse complement strand
TCCAATCTCTCAATTATTTTCACTTTTGTTTCCACGCTTATTGCTTTGCGCTTCCTAGCAGTCCGCTCCACATCACCACTGCTTTTCCTCTTTCTTCTGCACATCCTGGGCTCTGATATCACACAGTACACTAATCACACTGCAGCACTGCTCTGACGTCACCTACTTCCGTGAGGTCCGTTCGTACCTGTGAAAGTTCACAACTCGAGTATCCGTAAGTCTGGGACTCGCTGTAGTTCAGAGTGCGCCACCTGTAGGATTATTAAGGAACTGTGACGTTTTACAGCCTTAAACGCCTCCGGAGTCTCAAAACCCAACATGACAGTGAGCGCGCGGGTTTAAGAGGCAGCGAGAACACGGATACGTGCGTCTTCTAAAGTGGGCACGCGGGGCTTATGAGGCACGACTAATTAGCGCTCGCAGTGTTTTGAGACTGGTGTAAGTGTGAGTAATGAGTGGGTTCGAGACTAATTCACTTAGAGTTTGGAGAAAAAGGCAGATTGGAGGCTTTTAACACACACAATGTTTGATAATGTAGCGTGTGTTTCTGCTCCGTCGCTCGGAAACTTCTGCTCTCGGGACAGAATGGTTTATATCTGAGGCTGATCAGCGGTCACGGCCAGTCAAACTGAAAACCAGACAATTCTGCTCGCTAGCCGATCGACCGGTTCATCTCTATTATAAGTGTAATAATAGTTTTAACTATAAGCCATCTCTAATATCTTCAGTATTTCAGACTGTGTGTGTGTGTGTGTGTGTGTGTCATGTCTAAATATGAGAAAGGTTAAACTGGATGCAGGAGCGACTGATGGTTCATCAGGATGTGTGTGTGTGTGTGTGTGTGTGTTCTTGTCGTTGTAGGAGACACCATGCGGCAGAGGATCAAGTTCACAGATGAAAGAGTGTGTAAAAGTCACTTACTGGAGTCCTGTCCTCATGACATCTTATCAGGGACGGTGAGTGTGTCTGTATGTATGCGTGTGTGTGCAGACATCCGGCAATGTGATTAAGGGAGCATTTTAGAGATTGAGAATGGGAGAATTAATAACGTGTTCCTGACGTATGGTCTTATTGAACTTTAATTATTCAGCGTCGTCTGGAGCCGAGGTCACATGTCCCTGTCTTGGGGGTTTGGGGGGGCACAGACTTGTTCTCCTCACTCACTCGTGTGCCATTTAATCTTTTCTAAACCTGTTACTACCGCTTCTTCACTTTTTTGATCCTGTGTGTGTGTGTGTGTGTGTGTGTGTGTGTGTGTGTGTGTGTGTGTGTGTGATGCAGCGCATGGACCTGGGCGAGTGTGTAAAGGTGCACGACCTGGCGCTGAGGGCGGACTACGAGATCGCCTCCAAACACCAGGAGTTCTTCTTCGAGCTGGACGTGAGTACGATGTCAGGACCATACCATCTGCAGTGTGAATTTATAAACATCCAGAGATATATATTTATATGTAATTTATTAAAATAAAGACTTTATTACATTTTGGAACATACGTGGTAGTTAATTCACCCCTGCCACACAGAATGCTGCGCTGTGTCAGTAGTTTAGAGTGCCACCAGCAGGATCATCGGAGAACAGCAGCACAATCGCTCACTATAACTGGAGTGTCACTGAATCGATGATCGCGTCATACAGCTCCATCACTCTCTCACTGTGACACACAGGACAGAGAGAGAAAATTAAATATGAGCCTTTAACGTCATTCTGCTCCAACTTCACCAAGTAAACCGATTCGCTTGTTTAGCTCCGCCCCCATGGTAGACGTCAGCGTGAAATCAGGAAGGGAGATGAGAGAAGCGCGTTGTATCGAGTCGTATGATTGAATCATTCTCTAATCTCTGGCCTGATTGGTGAATTGGTTGATAGATTGATCGATGCTTTGTTGATCTTGATGGATAATCTCACAACAGACAGTAAACACATAACAGCAGTTACAGATAGAAGGCAAGAGAATATCTTTTATTGTTGTTGAAACATGTGGCATGTCTAACGAAAATTAGGTGCTTCACACACACACACATTACACAAGATACGCAAATTACACTTTACACACTTTTACACAAATTACACAAGAGTTGCGCAAAATTATCAGCATTTTTGTATAGTGTAGTCCAAAAAAAAAAAAAAAAACAGGAAGATCACCATAGATCAACTGAAATTATTAAGATAAAAAGAGCGTTGTCCGTACTGAAAGCAGTGGGATTTGAACCCACGCGTCTGAAAAGACTGGAGCCTTTTAATCCATCGCTTTAGTGCGCTCGGCCCACGACCACTCACATTATCTACGAAGATAAAAAGAGTATGGTGTACATAAAATTTATGAATAGTCTGACTGGAAAATGTTTTGAAGTGTGACTGATACGGCGTACGAGATTGTTGTCGAGTAAACAAGCGCGCACGTGAACGAGAAATGAGATCATGCGCGCACATGAATCATGATTTCTTTTTATTTATTTCCTTATTTTTCTTCTTTCCCCTGATGAATTGTGCCGTCCTACAGGACACCGTCGTCCCTCTGTGGCTTCCAGACAGCACGCTGCACAACAAGGTCTTTTTCGACTGGATAGCATTGATCCATCCAGTCTGTGAAAAAAAAACAAAAAAAACATGATGCGTCTCCAGAGAGTCGTTTTGCTTAGGATGAGCGGGTGACCATCTCAAGCACTATTTTAAGATTTTCATAATTTTTTGGTCGTCCCCTCCGATCGGCGAGGTGAAAACTCTCACGACGTCGCATGGAATATTGCTTTAACGCGTGTGTCACCTGAAGGGAGAAAATCTCAGTCTTGAAACACCAGAACGTACGAGAGTCTGGGATCTAATCGTTTCTTGATCACAAGTCCGTATGGAAACGTTTATCAGGAAGGTGACGTCTTAACAAGAAAAAGTCATGTGACTAAGTGTGTGTGTGTGTGTGTGTCCGTGTCCAGGCTGCCGAACACTTGCAGTCGTTCATCGCCGACTGTGACCGGAGGACCGAACTTGCCAAGAAGCGACTGGCCGAGACTCAGGAAGAGATCAGCGCCGAGGTCGCTGCCAAGGTAACCGCCTTTTCATTTCCTTCTTCTTTCTTTCCCTCATCTCACAGACGAGCTGAAACCGTTCAACACCTCAACATCTATCTGACCTTTTCTTTGGTTTGTTGGTGTTCCACAAAAATTCCTCCAGCTCAGATAAAAAAAAAAAAAAATAATAAAAGTTCTCCGGAGACACGGAAGACTTCACCTCGTTAAACAGAGAGGAAAGATTCATGTAGGCCGCGAAGTAATAATAAATAATGGTGTGTGTGTGTGTGTGTGTGTGTGTGTGTGTGTGTGTGTGTGTGTGTTCATACACGGGGAACTCCTAGAGAGACTGGCGTTTGCTCTGAGACTCTGCCGAAACGGTCGAACACCTGAAGCAGCACATCTGGCAGGAAGTTCAGAGCAGCGCTTCACTACGTAGCCTTTCTTAGTCATTGAGTCATTTTTAGACATTTAGATCTGAACAGCCTTCACACTGTGTGTCCTGAGCTCAACTCAACAGGAAGTCCGGTATTTCAGGTCGTTTGTAAAGTGCACCGATGGATTTTGATACACTCCTCCTAGGGGATTTATAAGACCATCATCACACCGGGCCGATGGGATCTAAACACACTGAGGATTTCTCAAACCGGTCATCCGGCACGACGCCTTAAACTTCTGCCAAACAGTGATCAATAACTTTCTGTGTGATGTCATAGTGTGATGGTGTGTTTCAGCAACCGCGGCTATTTGGAGATCTAAGCATAGAATTCCCCCTCTACACACTCGCATCTCTCTCTCTCACAGACACACACACACTCACGCGCACACATTACACACACTCACGCGCACACATTACACACACTCACGCGCACACATTACACACACTCACACGCACACATTACACACGCACACTCACGCGCACACATTACACACGCACACTCACACGCACACATTACACACGCACACTCACGCGCACACATTACACACGCACACTCACGCGCACACATTACACACGCACACTCACGCGCACACATTACACACGCACACTCACGCGCACACATTACACACACACACACACATGCACAAACACACACACATGCACAAACACACTCACACATTATACACATATATAAACTTGACACATACTAACACAACCAGGCCCCTCTCTCTCACACACACACACACACACACACACACACACACACACACACACACACACACACACACACACACACACACAGTTCAGAAGTTTAAATGATGCTGTTTGTAGGCGATGATGTAGGGTGCTTGGGCCCGCTCATCGTTCCTTGTAATTATATTCCTTTTCTTCTTCTCTCCTTCTCTGCACTTTATTTTATTCCTCTCTCTCTCTCTCTCTCTCTCTCTCTTACTTCGTCTCTTTCATTTGCTTTTTTCCTCCTCTTTCTTCTTTAGAGTGCCTCTGAACTGTTAACGAAGAAGTATCAGGAGAATCTGCTCTGTCTCTCACTCACTCACTCACTCACTCACTCACTCACTCACTCACACACAACCATTTAGTAGACTACCTCGTGTGTAAAATTCAGCATAGTGATGTGTGTGTGTGTGTGTGTGTGTGTGTGTGTGTTTCAGGCAGAGCGTGTGCATGAACTCAACGAGGAGATCGGTAAGCTGTTGGCGCGTGCGGAGCAGCTGGGTGGAGAGGGGAACGTGGACGAGGCGCAGCAGGTGCTGGAGAAGGTGGAGAAAACACGCGCTCTTAAACGAGAGGCGGAGGTGAGTGTGTGTCTCAGGGCAACAAGGGGGAACGATCTACTGATTCGAGATACACAGAGGAACAGCGTGCTTCAACTTATGTTAGTGAACGAGCGTCAAGACTCACGTGTGTGTGTGTGTGTGTGTGTGTGTAGGACATATACCGGAACTCCATGCCAGCCTCCAGTTTCCAGCAGCAGAAGCTGAGGGTGTGTGAGGTTTGCTCCGCCTACCTCGGTCTCCATGACAACGACCGACGCCTGGCCGACCACTTTGGCGGGAAACTTCACCTGGGCTTCATCGAGATCCGGGAGAAGCTGGAGAAGTTGAGGGTGAGGACGGGACACACGGCGTCCCCGCCCGGCTCATGTCTGACAGACACCACGTCATAACCTGGGAAATCTAACATACTCCCCTCTCTCTCTCTCTCTCTCTCTCTCCCTGTCTGTCTGTCGCTTTGTCTCTCTGTTCGTCTGTCAGAAAGCAGTGGTGGAGAAGCAGGAGCGGATGCGCATGAAGCGGCGAGAGGAGCGTGAACGAGAGGAGGAGAGACAGCGGGAGTGGGAGATGGAGAGAGAGAGGGAGAGAGAGCGTGAACGTGAGCGTGAACGTGAGAGAGAACGAGAGCGAGAGAGGGAACGGGAGAGGGAGAGAGAGCGCAGGAGGTGAGTTACTCTCACGGGATCGTTAAATAGACATGACACGTGATTTACCAAACGGAGACATTTTCTAAGCTCCTCCCTCCCTCTCTCTCTCTCTCTCTCTCTCTCTCCCTCTCCCTCTTTTCTTTCCCAGGTCCAGATCTCGCAGTGGGGACAGATACAGGTGAACTTAACTTGGGAGCTGAACTGTGTTTCTCATGGTCAGTGGAGACGGAGCAGACAGCGAGCGAACAGGACAGTCAGACCTCAGAGTTGATGTGTTGGAACAGATCAGGAGAAATGTGGAATTGGTCCTGAGGATCTGAGAGACTTTATCAAGGGCTGGGTTGTGATGTCTAGACGTCTGGGTCAGAGCGTCTCGAAAATAAATAAATAAATAAACAGCATCTCTTGTCCGGTGCACCCTGTACGCAGCAGGTTACAGTAGTCATGTGACTGTTTGATACTCGATCGATGGTCTGAGTAAATCAATCAGTAATCGATCAGTTTAACACTTCTTATACAAATTGATCCCACCATCACCATTCAGTGTTACTGCGCCCTGAGTAGTACATTACACTTACATACACACACATGTACATTGACCATAAACATGTGTTAGTACACAGAGCTGAATCGAGGTAGTGCAAATAAATTGTCCATTAAATGGTAGACATTAATTGTTGTAGAGTGAAGAAGGAAAAAAAAAAACAGTCATATAGGTTGGTGTTTAAAATTCCCTGATTAAACATGAAACACTGTTTTTTTTTTTAGTAAATTGTAACTTTTACAATTTAAAATCATTGCATCACTGACATGTAGGAGTGTGTACGTCATAACAAAGCCATTTAAAGTCTCTCTCTCTCTCTGTGTATATGTGTCTTTCTGTCTCAGGGATGGTGGAAGCTCATCGTCTCATCGCTCACGGCGTCATCGCTCATCCCACTCCAGAGACCGGGGACCGAGAGAGGAAGCACAGACATAAAGAACGGCATCGCTCTCGCTCCCACTCCCACAGGAGGAAGAAGAAGAGGTGTGGCGTCACGCTAATGTTCATTCATTTACAAGATCAGATAGAGGAAAAGTACAAATCAGACACCTGACACTTCTACATCTGGGAAATACAGACCATAGTTTGGTATAGGAGGACACTGTGGATGTTATCGATCCTCCCCACTGTGTGTGTGTGTGCGTGTGTGAGGATTAGTTTCATAAAAAAAATAATAATAATAATTTTAGTGTAAAGTAAAATTTCCGACCTCATTATAAAAACGCTAGGATTAAAGAGATGGTTTGTGTGTGTGTGCGTGCGCATGGCTGAAGGATTTACCTTTAACTGTCCTCCGTCTCAGGTCATCACACACTCGCGAGCGGGAGCGCTCCGTGTCACAGGAGCGATGGAGGGAGTACGGAGGAGGGGACGAGCGATGGAGGGAAGAAAACCGGAGGGACGCGGAGCGAGAGCCGGGCGAGAGAGAGCCAGGCGAGAGAGAGCGGTCGACGTCGTCCCCGGAGACGGCCAGACTGAAGGGCAGAGAGAGATCCGTGTCCGTGGAGAGAGAGAACCGTTCCAGCTCAGAGGAGAGAGAGTCCGGAGAGATATAAACAGAGAGAGAATGATGTCGGTTGCTTTGCTTTCACATGACTTCCTGTCCTTTATTTTCTGTGTGTTAGCTGACTGGGTGATGGGCTCGGCAGAGACGCACAGTGTCTCCTTACCAAGATGAATTTTAGCACAATTAGGCTTTTTTTTTTTTTTTTCCTTTCCTTTCCGACAACAGCACACACACACACACAAGCAGTTTTTTTTTCTTCTTTTGATGACTACAAAAACAAAACATTAAACACAAAATCTCATCCTCAACTCTGCATGTCCTTTGTTTAGGATTCTGGCTTTTTTTTTTATTAATTAAAAAAAAAAAATAAATTTCCACAGACTTTCTCTTAAGGTCTATTTGAAATGAATTTGAATCAGCAGGCGGTCTGGGGTGCAGTCCTGCAGAACTCGGATAATATCAGATATTTCTCTCAAACAGTCGTGATTTATTTACTCGTCTCTTCACTCCTCTTCGCCTGACTGACTTGATAAATCGTATTCAACGCACAGTTACGTAAACCTAACACCGTAATCGTTGCCACGGGTTACAGTAGACGACGACTCGGAAAAAAAAACTAATTGTTCCACAGGATTAAGCCGAGGCTTCGGTTCTGGTTTTCGGGGTCAGGTCCGACGGGATCGTATACCGAGCTGCGTCTCTGCGCAACACTTCTTTACCACGAGTAATAAATCGGCGACAGCAGAGTGAAGAATGTAGAAGTGAAGAAGAACTGTAGTTCAAAACCGTGTGCGTGTTGCTGTTGAGATCCAGTAAAAACATAACATCACATCACATCAAACTCACAAATCGATTTCATACAGATTCGCCCCCCCTGCGTGTCTTAGACGTTCATTTGTAACGTACCTGTTTTAACATACCGGATTCATTATTCATAGGCATGCAAATGAGAAAACGTGTACAGGACCAGCGATTGTTACACATTCAGTTTATGGACAGAGCGACCTGCAATCTGCCAGCCAACCAAAGCGGAGTGTGTTTGTGGGGTGGGGTGGTGGTGGGGGATGGGGAGAGGGGTGGGGAGACGGGGTGCTGACGTAATTTGTTACAGCGAGGAATAAAACTCCTTGAGGTGTTTACCTACCAGAAAAAAAAGAAAGAAAAAAAAGTTTTTTCCCCCTGTCAACACATTTTGTTCTTACTATTAGTAAGTCAGTCATAACTGATGCTTAAGTTTTTTTTTTTTTTTATTTAAATTTTAAATAGTGACTGTGAAGCTGGATTTATATGTTGACTAGCTGCTTTAAGGTTGGGGTGCGTTTTCTGACCTCTAATAGGAGCTCTGTAACCTAAACGCTGGTTAACACAACTGTACGGTATGTGCGGCGATAAACCGAGGTTTTGACCTTGCCCTGTGTACAGACCTCATTGCCGAAGCAGTTATCAAGCGTCCTTTATAAGCGTTATCAGCATTTGGAAATGTAACGGCAGAATTTGTGTCTACCGATTGCAGTAGTTGGTGATTGATAGTGTTTGTTTTTCTTCTTTATTAGATTTTGGATTATTTCTCAAAGATACATACGCTTACTTTCAAAAATTTCAATACATTTTCTTAAAAAGAAGTAATAAAAAAATGTTGCCTAAAACCATTCATGCTTTAAAGTAGGGGTGGAAATCGGCACGGGTCACAGGATACGATGTTATCACGATACCTAGAGTCCAATTCGATTTGTATCGTGATTCTATAATCATAGTATCACTATTTTATAATTACTCTCCAAAAATTGCTTTTACTGCATGGGATGCTGCGCTGCCTGTCAATCTATAGATAGTGTTGTGTACCTGTCACCTGCAGGATGATAGAGGAACTGCAACATTTGTAAAAAAGAAATGTATTTTGGATTCCGTGTGTCGATACATGATTTGCTGCACCAAAAGTCGTGATGCATTCCTAACTCGATGTATTTACCCCCCGAATCTCTTATCTTAATGTGAGGTAAAGAGTTCCTGAATGGTCCCCGTCAGACCTGCCAGTATTACTTTCACCAAAAACTTTATTTTTGTTTTGTGGAACAAATAATTGAACTCTCCAGCAGTCTATGTGAATCTCAGCTTCTGAAGCTTCACAGCCTTCATATATGCATATATAAAAACACACACACCTCACACAAATCACCAAATTTCCTGAACGCAATCCAAATCTGAAGCGAGTGCGATAAAGAAAAATCAATAGCTAAGAATGTTACAATCCTGACTCTCAGTGGAAAAATTAGATATCTTAGCAAGAGAAATATTCATGAATATTGCTGAATATATCTATAATTTCTTAAAATAACATACAAACAAAATATAAGATTAAACATATTTCTAGTCAAACACTGCTACAATTACTAAAATTGCAAGCAAAAAATGTTCAGTTGGGAGATCATTTAGTTTTTTATGAAAATAAATTCAAAAATTTTGTGAAAAACATTTTCCATTTGCAGTTTTAGTAACACGTGACTGGAAATGCGTTTAAGAATCTTACATTTGGGTTGTTGGAATATTACTTTAAGAAATTATTGATAGATTTGGCGAGACTCCAGAATATTTCACTTGCTGAGATGCTAACAGTTTTTGCAGTGCGTGACCCACTACCATGCTGCTGGTTGACCAGTATTTACAGTTTCACAGTTTTGTGTATTATTTTATTAGATTGAAAGCTTTTCTTTTTTTCCTTTGCTTAGGGATGGAACGATGATGACAAAATACTTTACTAAACTAAACTATACATTGATGCTTACACGAAACCTGAGTAGCATTTAACTGTGAATCTAAACCCCGGGGCTACTTCCCAACACTCAACCCCAGTGTACTGAAAACCACGACGGTGTGTTTCTTCAGTACATCAGCGTTTAAGTCGTAGCCGTCCTACGTATTTTTTCCTTTGCAAACAAACAGTACCACTTTCTTCCATGCTTATTTGTAACGTCAGGTTGTTTATCACAAAGGCCAACTGTTTCTACTATTGTATGTTGTGTGCACAACTGTATTATTATTTTTATTTTATTTTAATTTTTCAGTTTGCTGTTAAGTTTTTTGAAGAAACCTGACACACCAGATGCTATACAAGTTAAATAAAAGCGTTTGAAAAATGTTTCTCGTCTTTAGTTTTTTTTCTCTCTCTCTCTCTCTCTTTCCCCTCGTTGTCTGTATTACGAGGTGGTATCATAAAAAAATAAAAAAAAGATTATCCATCGAGAATTTGTCCCCCAGGCCCAGAGCACCAAGTACAAATTCTACTGCCAGATTTTAAGGCGTCTGAGGAAGGACGTCCGGCGAAAGCAACCGGGTCTGTGGCGCACAAATCTTGAAAGTTTTTGGTCCATCCTCGTCTGAATGAAAGAAATTAAAAAAGACTGACTGTCTGTTGCTAGGCAACCGAGTGTCGGACTGATGCCTGAGGTAAATTATAAACCTAGCACGCTGCTACAGTATTAGCATGTTCAACCTTTGAATATATTAAACAAGTAAAAGAGAATATTTACTAGAGAAGGTTAACATTTACACAAATCTGTTGGTAAATACACGGTAAAAGAATTATAACTACAATTAGCTTAAATTGCTAACCAGATTTATTAACCTCAACCCCCTCCCTCAGTTTAAAATTTATATTTATTTATTATCATTATTAAAATGTTTTCAGTTGTAATCTCACAGCATGTTGTAAACATTTATTGCACAGATAGTGGAGATAAATTATTTGTTCTTTAGTAATGTTTTGTGACAGGAGTAATATACCACGCGTCCACAAGGGGGAGGCAAAGCGACGCCGGAAGTGACGACAGCGCCTTTGAAAAGACGCGGCAGCAGGAAGAAACAGTTTTTTGTTTGTTTTTTATTACATTGCGTTTGAGTTAAAGGTACTTAAGGTAGTTTTAATGCGCCATGGCGGTACTGACACCTTACAGCAAAATACCCGAACTGAACACTGCGACCGTGTTAGTGAGTATAATCCACAGAGACAGCGCGTGCTTGTGTGTTTATGTTCTGTTTAGCCAGTTAGCTAGCACATGGCTAAGTTAGTTTTCTCCATGTTGAGTGTGTGTGTGTGTGTGTGTGTTTATTTATTACAGTTAGTTGAGAATGAGGAGAAATTTCAGTCTAAACTCGCCGACGCCATCGTGCAGAGGGAGAAAGACCTGAACGTCAACGTGTGAGTAATCTCTGAGAAACACGTCACAGGGGGACGCTGTCTCTGTCAGCTTTCAGGGGAAAATGACTTTCTGTCAGTTTTTTAGGTGAAAGTATCTCTCGCTCTCTCTCTCTGTCAGCCTTCAGAGGAAAGTGTCTGTCTGTTAGCTTTCAGCGGAAAGTTTTTCTTTGTCAGTTTTTCAGGGGAAAATGTGTCTTTCTGTCAGTTTTTCCGGGGAAAGTGTGTCTTTCTGTCAGATTTTCAGTCGAAAATGTGTCTTTCTGTCAGATTTTCAGTCGAAAATGTGTCTTTCTGTCAGATTTTCAGTCGAAAATGTGTCTTTCTGTCAGATTTTCAGTCGAAAGTGTGTCTTTCTGTCAGATTTTCAGTCGAAAGTGTGTCTTTCTGTCAGATTTTCAGTCGAAAGTGTGTCTTTCTGTCAGATTTTCAGGGGAAAGTGTGTCTTTCTGTCAGATTTTCAGGGGAAAGTGTGTCTTTCTGTCAGATTTTCAGGGGAAAGTGTGTCTTTCTGTCAGATTTTCAGGGGAAAGTGTGTCTTTCTGTCAGATTTTCAGGGGAAAGTGTGTCTTTCTGTCAGCTTTCAGGGGAAAGTGTGTTTTTGTGTCATCCTTCAGGGGAAAGTGTGTCTTCGTGTCATCCTTCAGGGGAAAGTGTGTCTTCGTGTCATCCTTCAGGGGAAAGTGTGTCTTCGTGTCATCCTTCAGGGGAAAGTGTGTCTTCGTGTCAGCTTTCAGGGGAAAGTGTGTCTTCCTGTCAGCTTTCAGGGGAAAGTGTTTATTTCTGTCAGTTTTTCAGGGGAAAGTGTTTATTTCTGTCAGTTTTTCAGGGGAAATTGTTTATTTCTGTCAGTTTTTCAGGGGAAAGTGTGTTTTTGCCAGCTTTCAGGGGAAAGTGTCTGTCTGTTAGATGTCAGCGGAAAGTATTTCTTTCTGTCAGTTTTTCAGGGGAAAATGTGTCTCCCTGTCAGCTTTCAGGGGAACGAGTGTATTTCTGTCAGTTTTTCAGGGGAAAATGTGTCTTTCTGTCAGCCTTCAGGGGAAAGTGTGTCTTTCTGTCAGATTTTCAGGGGAAAGTGTGTCTTTCTGTCAGATTTTCAGGGGAAAGTGTGTCTTTCTGTCAGATTTTCAGGGGAAAGTGTGTCTTTCTGTCAGATTTTCAGGGGAAAGTGTGTCTTTCTGTCAGATTTTCAGGGGAAAGTGTGTCTTTCTGTCAGATTTTCAGGGGAAAGTGTGTCTTTCTGTCAGATTTTCAGGGGAAAATGTGTCTTTCTGTCAGTTTTTTTAGGGGAAATTGTGTCTTTTTGTCAGTCTTCAGGGGAAAGTGTGTCTTTTTCTGTTGGCTTTCAGGGGAAACTGTGTGTCCTTTTTCATCCTTCACCGTTTCTGTATTTCTCATGACGTCATAACTGTGACTGGTTTCAGACGTCTGGCGTGCAGACTCCCTCTCCCCGTGGAGAACAGCGAGACGCGTCCCCGTGTGGACCTGGTGGTGTTCATAGTAAACCTTCTGTTCGAGCGCAGGTAACCTCCATCACACCCCGCTCTCTCACAGCAAACTCAACTCAGACAGTAGTACTGACACGTGCTGCATTGTGTGTGTGTGTGTGTGTGTGTGTGTAGTCTTCAGGTGGTGGAGAATTCCCTCAGTTACCTGAGTTCAGACTTTTTCCTCGGGAAGGTGTGCTTCGTGGTCACTGATGGTAGGTGCTCACGTCTTCTCACTCCCTGGAGATCGACAGCAGACATGTAATACCCTCGCAGTCATTGTGGGTTGCTTAGCAACCTACAGGCCTAGCACCTACATGGGAACAACATAACTATGGTGTCTTTTATTGCAGCTTTTCCTCACTGAAAATTTAAAAAAATATATATTTTTTAAAACTTCAATAAAAATTTCTGTCATTTTTTTAACAATTGTTTGTGACTGCAATTTCCCATCATGCTTTACTCCTCACACTTTGTGAATGTAGTCTGTATTAGAGCAGATGTTTCAGGGAACGTCTGTACAGTAAGTGCTCACAGTCTAAGGCCGGATTTATGCTCAAGTCGGCACAGAACCTATACAAATTCTACACTGGTGCGTTTGTGCCATGCTGCAATTACGGCCCCTAACCACAAGGTGGCAGTGGGTTCTTATTCTGCTATGTTGATGCATTTCAGGTTATAGGTTATGTTCTCTCAAACAATACCGTATTCATCAAGTGTTTCTGTACTTTTCTCTGCCTTACTTTAAAAAAAAAAAAATATATATATATATATATTACATTTTTCCATTACTTTTAGAAAACATAAACATCAGCAGGTCATTTTAAGGTAAAATATATTTACAGACATTAGAAATGTTGAATATCTGTTGAATATGAAACACGTTTAAGCTTCTCACAGAAAACAAACTAAACGTGTAATAAATCAGAGCAATACACACGAGGGAGAGAGAGACAGACGTGTACGAGTTGGCACACTCGCAGTATTTGGAGCCGTGCACGTCAGGGTAGGGTGTGGGGTACAGTGTACACTACGGAGACATGACACAGCAGGTTAATTTACCCTTGAGCGGCATGGCCTGACGTGCACCTCAACAAACACGTAGCGCCAATGACGCAGACCACAACGAGTGTGAGTGCATCACACGTTAGCATGTAGCCGCGTACCCTCTGTCATTCTGTCATTGTCTTCTTCTTTTTCTTCTTCTTTTTCTTCTTCTTCTTGGGGTTAATAAACTGAGAGCATAATAGATCATCTTCCTTCCAGTCTCTCTCTCTCACACACGCACTTTCACATTCAGGCAGGCAGACAGACAGACATGCACAGACAGATGTGTATCACTTTGATTTATTACAGGTTTAGTTTGATCTTACGCTGATCTGTGGATACAGGTTTTGTCTGTTTTCTGTGAGAATGTGAGAAACCTAAACATGCAAAAAAAGAACAACTTGGGACATAGAAGGGGGAAAAAAAATCAAGAACATGTGACTCCTACTTTCAGGTCAGTCTCCAAAATACAGAGATTACGAGATCCGAATAGAAACTGAATGTCTTATATTTAAGACCAAGCTGAACGTAAAACTTTAAAATGTTTCCCAGGCAGCTTTTAGGTGCAATACTGCCGCCTTCTGGACTAAAACGGTAACGCCAAAGGGTCAAGTTTTTACAAGGTATTGTGAAATGTTCTCGATATTTCACAAACAAAAAAGCAATTTTTTTTTAAAATAAGTAGTTTTTTTTTTGTAGCTAAATGTTCTTTTTTTTTCCCCACCAGTCTCTCTTTAGGCACATAAGAATAGACATATGATGTGGATTTTCTAAAGTATTTACTTCCTCTGTGACGAATGTATGAAGCCTTAAAAAATAACCAGGATATTTGGAAACAAACAACACCAGCTACAAAGATAAGCTTCTGGACTTTTTCCTTTTTTTTTTTTTTCTTTCGCCTTTCCAAGAGGCATTTGAACGTGTATATACAGTACAGGTGCAGCCCCTCCACCTCGTATAGAGTTTCATGTCAGATTGGCTGAGAGTCAAAAGGCCCATACTGCTACAGGAGATCTTATCCTTCCTCAGGTGATTGACATGTGAAGCGAACGCTTGGATGAAGCCGAAGTGAAAAGATTAAAGACAGTTGTTGTCTTGTCAACTGATACAGTTTACAACTTGATGAATCTGCTGATGTAGCCAAACATGCAGTTCTACTGGTGTGTGTGTGTGTGTGCATGTGTGGTACGTATGGAATGATGACTTTGTAGAAAAGATTTTGTTGAATGTAGTTTTGCCAAAGTTCACAACAGCAGGAGAGATTTATTCAGGTGAGATTGGAATCGGAATCTTACAAGTAGTCGCATGACTAATGCAGATACAAACTGCAGTGCAGCAGATACCAATATTTACAATGATATTCAATACTCTCAGTGTGTCAGTGAATGTATAAGAAGTCCGGTATATTGTATGCGTGTGTGTGATGGGTGGGGTGGAATGAGTCGGCCTCACCGGTTTCAGTGAATCAGTCCGGAAGCACGGTGATAGAAAATGTCTGTCCTGTAGATCTGTCCTGATGTTGAATAATCATAATTTCATAAAGTCCTCAACAGAACAGAGTTCACAGTCCAATACAGTGGAAAACAGCTCCGAGACAAAATGGCATCCGGAATTCCCCTCACGATTTAAAGGTGCAGATCTGTTACATTTGACGTGTGAGATTCATTCCTTAGTCGCGGTTACGGTTTACATGATGGCAGTGTGGAGAAAGCTTTGTCTGACATATCAGACTTACGAACGTGCTCCCTGAACAGAACTTCAGGGGCTAACTGCGCTGCGTTTATGGGTAACCATTAGGATCAAACGTGATCACATGATTTATTTACGTAAAAAAAAAAAACAGGTAATGCATTAAAATTTTTAGATTAATAATGTGCGTTAATGTGTTAATATTGCCATCACAAGTTTTAACGTGGAGAGGGGATAACCGATTTGAATAAATCAACAATATCAATCTTTGCCCCAAGCGTGTTACGAGTGTCAGGCTGGACATTTTAGCGAATGTGTGTCTCATTAGGTAACAAACTTAACTGATTCTGAAAAGGGTGATGACGCACATATGGAGAGACTGCACACACAAGATGTTGTATGATTATTATTATTATTTTCCAGAAGAGATGAATGTGCTGTTCCAAGACTGGATATGAAAGAGCCTGAAAAAAAAACATGTTCCCGTTCACTCCCTCCTGGTGCAGTGTTGGACGTTAGCGTGCTCCTGCCGTTCCGGATCTCTGAGAGTCTGGCTTCTCTGCTTTCTCTCTCTCTCGGCTGAAGAGCAAAAGAAAAAGAAAAAAAAAACGTTGAACATGACCTTCAGATCGCACCGTCTTCGGTTACGTAATAAAACGGACAGTTCCAGGTTTTTCATTAAAAAGTTGATAGCCTGGAAGTTTATTATTGTTCGTTCATGTTTAAAATGGATTATTAGCAAAACAATCAGCCTTTTTTTCTTTACAATTGTCAAATGGTTGTTGGATATGAAAGAGCGCCCTCGGTGTACCGCAGGGTCGTGACTCACATGGTATGATAAAAATTGGGTCGGGGGGGGGGGGGGGGGGGTGAAGGTCAAGAGCTACTTGTGTAGGGCCGCTCAAGTAGCCTTTGGCACGTAAACTCGGTGTCGGCTTGAAGCATAAATCATGCTTAAGTGTTGGTTACGTAAACCGCATGCCTTTGTGAGATGGCCTTCTGTCAGATCTGATATGATTGTTTGCAGAAGCTAAGTATGTGTGTGTATTTTCCCTCAGCACGGTGTGGTGCTGTGGCTCAAGAGCGTTTGCTCACTGTGAAGAAGCTTGCCGCGTCTCATGGCTGTCCTGTAATCTGCGCCGAACACCAGGTACGACATCAGCAGCACCCCCCACCCCCACCCGATAATAAAGAACAAACGCATTTAATTAAACAGAAATATATTTGTATCTAACAGAAATAAATATTGATTTTCTTAATACATATATATTTTTTTAATTTAAAATATATTTACATTAAACAGAAATATATTTTATAACATTTTTATTTAAAACTTATAATTATTTTTAATTCAAAGCAAAAAATATTTATCTCAAAAAGAAATAAATATAATTAATAAAATTTTTGATTTTAATTTATTTTTTATTTTTTATTTAAAATAAATGTTTTTATATCGAACAGAAATAAATATATATATTTTGTTAAATATTTTTAGTGTTAAACAGAAATAAGTATATGTAATTAAACAAATATTTATATCAAACTTAAATATATTTAATAAAATGTTACATTTTAAATTATATTTTTTTAATCTTTTTTTTTTTTATTAAAAATAAATATTTGTATGTAATGTAAATAAATATATGTAGTTAAATGGAAATAAAAGTCTTCTTCCTGTGAGACTTCCAGTTCTCAAGCTTAACCTGCAAAGAAAATACTTGAATATTTCAAATACAGTAATGATTTAGGCTGAAAATCATCTCTACGCTATTTTTTTCTTTTGTACAGCCGTAAAATGTTATGCAATTTATTTGTATAGCGCTTTGTTCTTCTTCTTCTTCCTTGTTGTTTAACGGCTGTTAGAGTCCAGTCGGTTACATTCCCGCCAACTCTAGGTCCTCACTCTCCTTCATCTCCAACCTTCCTTAAATGCTTCCTTCTCTGATTTACATTTACATTTAGGCATTTGGCAGACGCTCTTATCCAGAGCGACTTACAAAAAGTGCTTTAAAGTTTACATTACTGGATAGATACTTACACTGGGTTAACTAGGTCAATAACTAAGTGCGATTAGTCTAACACAACTGGGAAGAGTTTTTTTTTTTTGGGGGGGGGGGGGGGGGTTAGTCCTGTAAGTACTGGAGAAATAGATAAGTTTTGAGTCGCCGTTTAAAGATAGTCAAAGTCTCTGCTGTACGAACATCTAGAGGAAGTTTGTTCCACCACCTAGGTGCCAGAACAGAAAAGAGTTTGGATGAATGCCGCCCTCGATCCCTGAGAGATGGTGGGACGAGGCGAGCAGTGCTGGAGGACCGGAGGGAACGTGGCGCAGTGCGTGGTGTGATTAGAGCAGAGAGGTAAGTGGGTGCTGGGCCATTTTTAGCTTTGTGGGCAAGCATCAGTGTTTTGAATTTGATGCGGGCAGCTACAGGAAGCCAGTGCAAGGAGCGGAGGAGTGGGGTGGTGTGGGAGAACTTGGGAAGGTTGAAAACGAGACGTGCTGCTGCATTCTGGATCAGTTGCAGAGGACGAGTTGTGGACAGAGGCTGATCTCGTCTCACCTCGTTCTGTGTCTCAAACTCTTCGTCTGCTTTTATCTGGCGCTTCCACACACACTTATCTTCTCCACATTTTCCCTCTCAGTACCGATCTGAGCCTTTGGTTGGCATCCTATAAGTTGCATCAACACCATTTTTAGATCTCGCTCTCCCTCAACGTCCCAGTTTGTGTTACCAGTCTTTCCACAATTTTTCAGTCCACCCAGTCTTAAAAAAACAAACAAAACAAAACAAAAAAACACTTCCTTCCCTGATCAGCGCTTTCAATATTGGTAATTATCACGAAGCAGCTTTACAGAATTATTCTTTTTTTTTTTATTTATAATAAAACCTGTTTTTAATTACCAAGATAAGTATGACATTTTTACTTTAAACAATAGTGAATAACTCATCAAAAAGTTATCATAAAAATAAATAAATAATCATAAAAATAATCCTCATGCCTGAGATGCACATTAATAAAATAAAATAATAAAATACTTTAATAATCAAATATTTAAATACTTTAATAAAATAATGCCTAATATTGCACTTCAATAAAATTATAAAAGACTTCAATAAAATGTAATAATCAAATTCTTTAATAATAAAATAAATAAATGCTTTAATAAAATATTGCCTAAGATTGCACTTAATAAAATAAAATAAAATACTTAAATAATAAAATAATTAAGTACTTTAAGAAAATAAGGCCTAAGATTGCACTTTAATAAAATAGTGAAATACTTAAATAATAAAATTATAAAATACTTTAATAATAAAATTATTTAATCCTTTCATAAAATAATTCCTCAGATTGAATTTTTATATTTAAGTATTTTATTTTAAGGATTTATTTAGACATCTTTAATGTTGATTTTTTTTTTTCAATTTAGGTGCTCTTTAAGCTTTACAGCTCGTAAAATGGATTGCATTATTCATATCCCTTTTTTTCTGATGCGTAAAATCAGAAACCGTGAGTTTTGTGATCTGTTGCACTCCTTGTACACTGCGATGCCCAGTGGCTGGGTCTTGGGGTGTTGACTGGGAAGTGAACTTATGCCTTCCACTGAGTCACCCCATACCATCTTTATTCATTTACATATAATATTTAAAACTTGTTTTACATGTCTCAGAAATATAGTATTTCTAACTACATCTACTTGTTACAAAAGCTAAGCTTCTTTAGACTGATATTTAATAATTGTGCTGTAATTTGTGCTGGAAACAATAGTCTTAAATACACACACACACACTGGCCTTTCCACTCCCATAGAGTCGTTCTAGCAGAAGCTCCGAGGTAAGTTTTTTCATGTTCGGTGTGTTCCCATGTGTGACGAGCCTGTTGATTGGACTAGAACATCACCTTCTCTGTGTCTTGTTGTTCACGCGTACAGACGGAGGACGGCATTAGCATGGCAGCGTCCAGACTCCTCACCATCCTGAAGGTGTCGGCCGGTGTGTCTCCCGTGGCAACCACGGCGCTCTTCCTGTCTACGCTGACCCGCTGCACCGTCCCATCCGCACTTGACGAGGACTGACCTCTCACCCTTTCACTCTTTCCCTGCTTCTCTTTAGAATAGAGAATTTGAGGGATAATGTAGACACAAAACCGACTGACTTGTACAAAGTAAAATCTACATGCTTAGAAAGTTTCCTGGAGAGAAACAATGAGCTACATCCACCCCCACCCTGCCATGCCACCTGGACACGTGTGATTTGGCATAATGGGCAACGTTCAGATTGTCGTCCAGAACCTGAGGTTGGCTTTTGCACTCAGTTTTCAAGAAATACACAACAGTGACATGACCAGGGTCCATAAGGTCTAATTAAAAAATGTATGCGCAAACAGTAATTGTCACCAAGAAACTGACTGGACTGTTCACACGGTGATAGAAGAGTGGAGCAGGAACCTTCTCAAAACCTTGATGTCCTCCTCACATCTTCACCTGACTGTTAAAGCTCTTCTGGCACTGTTGTCTGAGGTCTCACGCATACCTGCTCAACCCGCACCCGTGTGTTTTGTGTTTAAGTGTAAATCGCACGCAAGTTTGCATTTTCATGCTGGTGTTTTTGTGCAGACTGGGGAGCGGCGTCCTGAAGTGTTGTTAGGTGTAATATATAACATGAATTTTTTTAATCATTTCTAAAATGATGTAGCACCATTTAGTTAAAAAATTTCCAAATGTTCACAATGTGGTTGACTAATTCCTGTGCAAGATATTCTTGAATCTAGCCAAACCTATCTATAATTTCTTAAACAATTAAGATAATAAAGAAGTAATTAAGGTAATAAAGATTACAACAAACCAAAAATCTGAAGGTATAACCACTTTGTGATACTGCACCTTTATGACAGCAGATGGCGCTGTATACAAATAAATACCCGTGAACCTTCAGGTGGTGGGCTTCCTGAGCCCCTGCACGACAGTAATGTGCTCTACAGCTGGTCATGTCTTTGTCCTCGTGCCCACCCTCTGACCTTGATGGAAAGAATGTACGTTTCAGTCGTAGTACATTTCCTGTACGTTATAATCAATTCTTTTGGTCTCTTCAGTGTTTATTAAACCATCAAACTCTTTCTGTCTCATTTTCTGTTTGTGTGGATGATTTGGTGGAAATAAAACAGTTCTACTGACAAAATCAGCCAAGAATTTATGTAAATGAACAAAGACTCCTAAAACAAGAATGATAAGACAACGATAGGAAGCTGACCTGACAGGATTGTTTTTTAAAGAACTTTTACAACATGATAGATATAAAAGTTTCAAACAATGAACCTACGGCGGTGGTCCAGTCGGCAGTGCGTTTTTTTTTCTTTTGCTTTTTTCTTCTGCACTGATGTCATATTTCCCAGCTCTACATGTGTGTGTACTGCATGTCTAGTGAACACTGAGCTGTCTTTCTTTCCTTCCTCATTTTTTCCCTCATTAATTTTTTACCGTTCCTTCCACTTTGTTTTTTCCCTTTGACCCCCCCCCCATTGGTAGTGTCTCTTTCATTAATGCATTCCCTACCCCACCATACGAACAGACTGATTAAAAGTCAGTTTATGAAGTTGGCAGTTCATGGTAGAATTGCTATTCATCTTTAAAAAAAGAAAACAGTAAGGCATTTGTGTTTTAAATTCAAATCAAGCATGTTATATATTTAATTGAGCACATGTTGTATGTCCCCTGTATGTTTTCAGTTTAACTGTGCATATACAATGTATGTTCTCCAAGCTCCGCCTCTCTGTCTGGTGACTAAGTTTACTCTGTACTTGAATAACCTTGAAATGGAACAGAAAACTCTCTCTCTCTGCCACCACAGTCCACCAACGCAGTGCTTAAACTATGCCAAAAAATACTACAACCCATGCTGTAGCTCAGTTAAATATGCACATACATTTGAAGAAAAAGGGGCCCGTTTTATTTTCATTCGCTCTTTAAACAAAGACACCACTCACATTCTTCCTTTGAACAATGCTAACATATATATATATATATTTTAATATTATAAAATAAAAATCGACATCCTTTAGATTGCACATTAATAGTTAACGTTTTCTTTTAAGACATGTTGATTTTTGTCTAAAACCACAGCCAAGAGTTCTTCACTTTATGTGCAGTTTAAGATCCACAGCTAATAAAACAGATTGCGAAATTGTGTTGTTCATACATTAAATAAAAAAAATGTAAAAAAAGAATTATACGGTCAACTGTGAGTTTTGTGATCTGTTGCACTTCTCGTACACTGCAGTCGCCAGTGGATGGATTTTGGGGTGTTGGCTGGGAAGCGAACTTTTTACCTTCCAGTGAGTCACTCTTTTATGGCATCTGTTCATCTTTTGCACAATTATTCAAACCTTGTTTTTTCATGTCTTAGGAATATAATTTTTAACCCAATACATCTATTTCTTTTTTAAAAAGAAGCTTGTTTTGACTGATGTTTAATTACTGTGCTGCAAATTCTGCTGTGAAAAAGAAGTCTTAAAAACGCGCACAATTATGTAGCTCACATAGAGCTGTGTTTGCACAAAGTATCAAAACAGAATCGCTCTGCACCTCTTCACCCTTCCTTGACCCCTTTAGAGTCAGCAGTAAATATAGGGAATTTGAGGATAGTCCAGACACAATCCCAGAGGTGTATGTTTGAGGCTTTACAGTCAGAAGTCCATTATGATGACAATGTTTAGGGAAAAAAAATTGCCTGAAATCTAAAAATGTTTTAATTTGCACCTGGAGTTTAAGGATATCAGGTTACCTGCCTTCACAGGTGTAACCTTACTGATGGTAAGCTTTTCTGGTGGGATTGTGAACATAGAAAAGTGTTCATGATAAATTGGGTAAAACGAGGCCCCTCAGAAAGGAACTGACTCGCCGAACGAGGTAAAAATGAGACTACAGGCAGTCATTGTAGAGTCATTCCATACCAAATAAACCAGGTGACAACCTCAGATTTGAACACTCACAAAAACTTTTTACTTTTTTTTTTATTATAGGGACCATGTCCTCTTTTTGCACTCGTGATGCACAGAAACAATTTGTGAACGGTTTTCAAATTTTCATTTCTAAAAACTGTTATCCTGACTTACTTTTTCCTTCAAAATCTGGCAAAATCGAGCTAACAAGTTATGAGCTCTGAAAATCTGGAACAGCATTCATGAAGCTGATAAAAATAATCTCAGAGAGCTTCTAATTTAGCTTGGAAACTTCTGGCTAGGAATCTTAGCTGGAGAGTGTTGCTAGGTATGACATTCTTCTGAAGATTGAGTGGTTGGCAAATGGAAAAAAAAAAAACACTAGTGATGCGAACATATCATCCAGTCGGGTGGGTTCAGGTGATTTTTAGAGAAAATACTGCAGGTGCGCAACCTGCAGTATTTTCTCTAAAAATCTGAATACTCGTTATCTGTCAGGGAGCAGATCCCTGACAGCGAGCAGATGCCTGACAGATAACGAGTATTCAGATTGGGCTATGTGTAATGACAGAACTGGTAATTGCTTTGTCATTGCAAACACACCATTTGTGCGTCGAGATTTATTATTAGAGGCTCAATTTTTCCACAAAATGCTATGCATAGCTTTTGTTTATGTGGCGCTAACACCCCCAGCATGAACACTCTGGGGTTGTTATTAGATCCTCGTCTGAGAGTGGGGGACAAAGAGTAATGTTCTCTCTTACTCCCGGTCTCCCGTACTGTTTGCTGTCAGTGGGTTCCTCTGGCACATGTAGGCACAAGTGTAGCGCTACACAGACAATAGACAGACAGTATTTCATAAGTTTCTCTTTAGGTTTCCACTTATTCTGCTTTAGAACATCAGCTCTATTAACTTTCGGGTTCTGGGGTTGAATCCCAAAGAGCTTTGAATGAAAAGCTAATAAATAAAATATTAGCTAAAAAAGATAAAACAACACAGGTGATTCTGAATGTATATACCTGTGTGTGTGTGTGTATATATATATATATATATATATATATATATATATATATATATATATATATAATCATTATTATTAATTGTTGTTTAAGATGTCCTAACGCTATCAGATGTGTGTTCCTACTGAAAGTGCTTCTGTGACTGGTTTTTAATGTGGGTTTTGAAAGGCAGCTGCTCTCTGTTCAGTACTGTGTTCTACAGCAATCCACTTTCTCCTATGCTGCGACCTATAGTTAGTGCAATAATGAATGTAGCATTATCATCATCACCATTCCTCGAATATATCCAATCCAATCAGATTGTTTAGTCTGAACTAACTGCTGTATCATAAACTAGACTAACAACTATTTTGCCTGTTTCCCCCAAAATCATACACACGTGGACAAAATTGTTGGTACCCTTCAGTCAATGAAAGAAAAACTCACAATGGTCACAGAAATAACTTTAATCTGACAAAAGTAATAATTTTAAAAAATTCTATGAATGTTAACCAATGAAAGTCAGACATTGCTTTTCAACCATGCTTCAACAGAATTATTTAAAAAAATAAACTCATAATAAATAAACTCAACAGGCTTGGACAAAAATGATGGTACCCCTAGAAAATACTGAAATAATGTGACCAACGGGACATGTTAATTCAAGGTGTGTCCACTAATTAGCATCATAGGTGTCTACAATCTTGTAATCAGTCAGTGGGCCTATATATAGGGCTCCGGGTAGTCACTGTGTTGTTTGGTGACATGGTGTGTACCACACTCAACATGGACCAGAGGAAGCGAAGGAAAGAGTTGTCTCAGGAGATTCGAAAGAAAATTATAGACAAGCATGTTAAAGGTAAAGGCTATAAGACCATCTCCAAGCAGCTAGATGTTCCTGTGACTACAGTTGCACATATTATTCAGAAATGTAAGATCCATGGGACGTAGCCAACCTCCCTGGACGTGGCCGCAGGAGGAAAATTGATGACAAATCAAAGAGACGGATAATCTGAATGGTAACAAAAGAGCCCAGAAAGACTTCTAAAGAGATCCAAGGTGAACTTCATGCTCAAGGAACATCAGTGTCGGATCGCACCATCCGTCGTTGTTTGAGCCAAAGTGGACTACATGGGAGACGACCAAGGAGGACACCATTGTTGAAAACAAATCATAAAAAACCCACACTGGAATATGCCAAACTACATGTTGACAAGCTACAAAGCTTCTGGGAGAATGTCCTATGGACAGATGAGACAAAAATGGAACTTTTTGCCAAGGCACGTCAGCTCTATGTTCACAGACGGAAAAATGAAGCATATCAAGAAAAGAACACTGTCCCTACTGTGAAACATGGAGGAGGCTCTGTTATGTTCTGGGGCTGCGTTGCTGCATCTGGCACAGGGTGTCTTGAATCTGTGCAGGGTACAATGAAATCTCAAGACTATCAAGGGATTCTAGAGAGAAATGTGCTGGCCAGTGTCAGAAAGCTGGATCTCAGTCGCAGGTCATGGGTCTTGCAACAGGACAATGACCCAAAACACAGCTAAAAACACCCAAGAGGAAAACATTGGACTATTCTAAAGTGGGCTTCTATGAGCCCTGACCTCAATCCTATTGAGCATCTTTGGAAGGAGCTGAAACATGCTGTCTGGTAAAGGCACCCTTCAAACCGGAAACAACTGGAGCAGCTTGCTCATGAGGAGTGGGCCAAAATACCCGCAGAGAGGTGCAGAAGTCTCATTGACAGTTACAGGAATTGTTTGATTGCAGTGATTGTCTCAAAAGGTTGTGCAACAAACTATTAAGTTAGGGGTACCATCATTTTTGTCCAGGCCTGTTCCATGAGTTTTTGAGCTTTCTTTTTTTTTTTTTAGAATTCCGTTGAAGCATGGTTGAAAAGCAATGTCTGACTTTCATTGGTTAACATTCATAGGATTCTTATTTATTATTACTTTTGTCAGATTAAAGTTATTTCTGTGACCATTGTGAGTTTTTCTTTCATTGACCGAAGGGTACCAACAATTTTGTCCACGTGTGTACATGGATTTCTTTGCTTTAATTTATTTTCATGTTATTCACCATGCAAGTAATTTTTTGTACTTAATCTCTTTAAAAGTAACTGAAGAGAAATAGCTCCTCTTTTTACTGTGATTGCTGGCATGTCCATGCAAGTGGAAGGGTTGATTTGTATGTCGTAAACATGGCAGCAAGTACTTCATTTTTGACTTTCTGCCATTTTTCCCCCCTCTGCTTAAGAATTTCCCAAGTCCTCCTAACAGATTTTCACCTTAGGAGATCTTTTAAGCATTCAGATCTTTAATTAATAACTTTTATCTTTGCCAATATCTACCCTTCCATATTAGGGAGAACGCTTGGAAAAAACCTACAATTCTATGATTTTTTTTTAGAATTTTGTAACAGCTCTTTGAACTTTTTTTTTTTTACACAGATTTTCATGAATCCTGCCGCAGAAGATGGGCATGGGCCGGTTTCCTGTTCTACTGCGGTTTGAACGAGTCATGGTTTCAATCCAGTAAAATTTTCCGTCATACTGTAACTGCGGCTTTAACTCTTATTTATGATTCGTCAAAGACAAAAAGTGCACGGATCCCTCAGCCGAAGGGCATGGGTCTTGTGCAGTGTAAAGTAAGGCAGATGGCAACGAAAATAAAATTTACAGCGCATATGTGTTCCATAATTGGTGCAAATAAAATCATCTTGCCTCAGTTCTTTCAACATTAACTTCCTCTAAGAACAAAAGGTATTTTCATTTCTTTTTGGCTGGCATCATTAAACCTCGATTGGTTACAAGTGAACTGTAAGGCACCATATCGAATTATCAGCTTACTCATATTTTTTTCTTGAACTGAAAGTTGATAGAGCAGCATTAATTAGAATTATGATGCAGGGCAGTACAAGTCAGGACAATAGGCTTATGCGAGCTACCAGGTGTTTTTCTTGTTGTTTGTTTGGGCACAAAAGTAAGTATTTACTGGACTCACCCAGCACTTTCTAATCAATACATGTCAAGCTGATTTCAGCAACACAACACTGCAGGACACCTCGACTGATACTCAACAATACAATTTATTTAGCTAACACGAACAGTATGCCATTATTTTTGAGTATCGTGTACTAATTAGTCCAAGGTACAGGTAACCTATCCTCACTATAATCGCAGTCTTGTTTTAATAAAAAGATCATGTGGCGTTGTAGTCGTTTAAATCTTACATGAGTCATTAAAAGACTATATTCCAGGAATTAACTAAGACAGTATGAAGCCAGCTAAAATTCCTAGTCTTAAAAGATAAGTAAGGTTGACACATTTGACTCATACTTTTCATCAGGATCACTTCATATCACTAAAAAGGGTAATGAGTTAATGCTGCGGAGTGGTGGAGATCAGGCTTATGAAGATGATAAAGTTTCACCAAAGTGCAAACAATGTTTCATTTACCATTGTACATCAAGGATATGGAAAATCAACACTAACAAAAACATTTGTACAAGGCTCCTGTCTCCCCAGTCACTGCTGTGCAGGGGTGAACGTATTACATCAGTTCATTTGCCGTGTGAACAGACATAGACATTTTTGTGGTCTGAGGGTGTACCTGGTGCTGAAACAACTCACATAAGTGAAGAGGTGTTTGGATATCTGCAAACACAATTCAGACTGATACTCTAAGGAAGGTGCAAATTTCTCATTGTGAATCATTACTGGTGATGAGACACGGATTCATCACTACGAGCCTGAGAGTAAACGGCAAAGTATGGAACAGAAACATCCTCAATCACTGACCAAGAAAAAGTTCCAAAGTCGACCATCAGCTGGAAAAGTTCATGCTTACGATTTTCTGGGCCAGTATTGCAACATTATCAGGAAAAAGGTCCACAATCAACAGTGCTCGTTACAGGGAGACGCTTATTGAAGAGCTGAAGTCTAAACTTCAAATTAAACGTAGAGGACTGATATCTGAGGGCGGTAATCTCGCATAACGATGTACGTCCACAGTCTTCTGCCCACACTGTTGACACTCTGCAAAAACTTGTTTTGTGGTGTTAAAGCATCCGCCCAGTAGGCCTGATCTTGCTCCATCATAGATGGAAAAAGTATATGAAAAAACAAGGAGATTATGTCTGAAGATGATGTATTTGTCTTTTCTAAAAATAAATTGTACCATCAGAGGGCAGATAGTTTTTCCCTCTGGTGGAATTTATCATTGTCACAATATTCTCAGCTTTATTTACATTCAAATTCTTTTACTTTTATTTGTTACATGCACAACTGTACACAGTATGACATGCAGTGAAAATAGAACCTAAAATAGAACAATTTCTAAAAAAAAATTAATTACACTACAAAGTAAGAAAATACATTAGGAAATTAAAAAGTTTATTGTTGAAAATTAAAAGTATGAAGATATAAAAAGGTAAACATTTTCAAATATAGTGCTGAATATGACAGCAACAGTCAATTAAAATGTGTGATTTCCCTGGGCCTAAAGTGCAAAGTAGTTTTATGTTGAAATGAGCAGTGGGGAAATAAGAAATGTGCAACATGGGAGGAATGTAGAGTGTGTGCGCATTGTCAGGGTGTGGTTGAGGAGAGGGGGCCAGAAAGCAAGATGCATATTTTCCTTGATGTTGCTCTGGTTCGGGGTCTGAACGGTATGTGGGAAGACGCTCTCCCTCATGCTCTCTGTGTTGTCCTTAAGGGAGCGGAAGCACTTCCCCAACAACAGAGGAAAGAGTCCATTGTTCGGGTGGCTGGGGTCCTTCACTATCTTCCTATTTATCAATGTTTGGGTGTAAGACAACTTTCAAGAAGCTCAAGAAGTGTAGATTGTCATGGGATGCAATCATCCTTAGGGTGCCCCTACTATTGTTATTGTTATTTTCAGAGCACAAAAACTTTGGTGATTAACGCTTTGTGGCCGGACCACTCTTCCCCACTGGGAACGAGGTGCTATTACTTTTAAAAAGAATCTGACTAACAGTTTCCCAAAATTCATGTTTTTTAAATTTGTGGCCACGTCCCCCTGTCACTCTGAATTTTTGCATGCGCCTCTGAAACTTGTATCAAAACGTGTCCCTGTGGCTCCTGAGCACAATGGAAAGCAAATATCCTGGAAGAAACACAAACCATTCCTGAGCTATAAGGATCTGTTTGCTACCTATGGCGAACAACTGTGCTCCCCAAACTCCTTCAAGTTCACTTGGTTTTGGTCTGACCAAAGAGACCGGAAAACTCTACTACTTTGGTAAAAATCATGTCATTAAAAATAATTGATCAGAACGAAGTTAATAAACGTCTCTTATGTGCTTCACACATTACTCAACTTCATTAAGCTTGTTTTTCTCATCTGTTTTTGCTGAGACCTATACTGTACAGTAACTGTGAGTCAGAGGCCAATAGGAGGTCGTTTACTTCTTTAACGAGTGCTGTCTCTGTGCTACTACTCTGCTATGCTATCTTTTCCAGAGGTTTGATAGCTGACAAGGGTTGAGGTCACGTTTCTTAATTAATGGTTTAAAAACTGCTAATGTAAAATATTTTGGAATATACCCACTGCTGAGTGAAGAAATAATTATTTTCAGCAGGGGTTTCATTATTGCGGGTACTACCTGCTTGGGAATATGTGTCGAGATAGGATCTAATACACAGAGATGAGTGAAATTTGTTCATTCTCTTCAAGGGGAATAAAGTATTCTAGGTTGTGATGTGATGTGGTTAGTTTATCACTTACATTTTCTGGTGTCAAAGCCTGAATTTTTGTCTAATATTTACGATTTTGTTATTGAAAAAGTTCATGAAGTCCTCACTCCTGCATGGTATTGATGTGGAGATTTCTATAGTGGTCTTATTCCTAGTTAATTTTGCTACTGTATTAAATAAAAATCTAGGGTTATTTTCTATAAGAGTGGCGAGATCTAGCAACACTGAGTTGTTTATAGTTCAGGATGCTCTCCTTCCATGCTATTTGAAATACTAACAATTTTGTTTGATGCATGCCAATCTGTACAAGGTGAATTATCAACACAAACTGATATGAAACTAAAATGAAACTGTTTCCAAAATTCCTATACTTATTTCAGACGTCTTATGTCTTCCAATCTTTTTAACAAAATATTTTTTAATAACTTAAGTAGTCAGATTTCTAATTATTCTATCTGGTATCAAAGGTAAATGGGAAAATGATATACAAGAACAAATTTCAGATAAACTGTGACTAAAGATAATACATAGAATTTACTCATCATCAGTTTGCCCCAAACACACAGTAGTTCAATTTAAAATTGTCCACCAGCTTCACTGGTCCAAGGTAAAACTACTGTAACCATTTATGAGCCACTTTTAGATGCAGAAAAATCGGATCTGTAATAAAAGATTTTCTTTTTCTAATACCTCCTTTTTCCCTTTTTTTCTACTATTCTTTCGTTTGATGTGTCATTTATTTATTATAATGTTTTCACT
This sequence comes from Clarias fuscus, assembly GCA_030347435.1. Classification (NCBI taxonomy): domain Eukaryota; kingdom Metazoa; phylum Chordata; class Actinopteri; order Siluriformes; family Clariidae; genus Clarias; species Clarias fuscus. Next base: position 21,500,094 of record CM059227.1, on the reverse strand, counting down.
TATTTCTTTCTGCTGACTGGCTGTTTTTTTTTTTGTGGGGGGGGGGGTAGGAGAATGGGTAGAAAAATAATAGCGTACGTACAATTTATGTACTGAATGTATGTATATGTAACTTGTTTACATTTCCTATTAAAAAGACTTTGATTTAAAAAAAATAGTTTGATGCTATTTACGTTCTAATGTTCGAGCGGTCTGTTTTAAAGTGCGTGTGTGGTCATTATACCAGGGAGCGAGTTTGTTATCTCTAATAATTTTTTTTTTAATTGGAGCTACATATAAGGTATAACGGAATGTTGACTAAATATTCAGTCGCCTGATTGAGGTTTTATGGGGTCAGGCGGAGATCCGATCATAGTTGATTACTCTGGGAGATGATAAACTGATAAAGCTTTGTGTGCTAGTTGATGTGAATGCACATTTTAAAATTATAATATTGAAATTATCTTGTTAAAAGGTAATTGAAATTGTGATTATATTTCTCATACTTGATCCGAAGGATAATATTAAATCTCCAGCAATTAACACTTTGTCTACAGAAACAACCAAGTTTGAGAGGAAATCTGCAAATTCACAGAGAAATTCAGAGTACGGCCCTGGGGGTCTGTAAATCATAACTAGCAGGATCGACTGATGAGACTTAATATTTGTAGCTACATGTACGTTACTATAGAGAACTTCAAATGCATTAAATTTGTGTCCCTTATTTTTTTTGTTTACGATAGTCAGATTATCATTGTAAATAACTGCAATGCTCCTCCTCTACCAAATACCTACATGATGTCCCACAAGTTTAGAGCTTTTTCTCTCTAACAATCCAAGAGCCAAAGTTCTAAAAACCCCAGTTCCTCTGATATAAGCAAGTGTATCACAGGAGTGCTGCTAGATCCATTCTCTGTGCCTGTGAGTTTAAGAGGGCTGGCTGTAGTGAGTGGTACTAGTCAAGTCACCTTGACTCACACATACACTTCCTGATATCACAGGTAATCTCGTATAACAATATCACTGGCAGTATTCAGACTCATAAAATACTGTAGTAGGGCACCCCTACTAATTATTAAGAACATTAACATTGTTAAAAATCAACATTAACAACAACGGTCTACTCTTCCTGAAAGTCGTCTTACACCAAAACATTCATAAATAGGAAGAAAGTGAAGGATCTCAGCCATCCAAACAATGTACTCTTTCTTCCGTTGCAGTCAGGAAGTGCTTCCACTCCCTAAACGCCAACATGAAGAGAATGAGAAGAAGTTTCTTCCCACAGGCTTTTCAGGCCCTGAACCAGAGCAACATCAAGGACTAAGTCAATCAAACTTCCTTTTTGGGTTCACTGGTAGTTCAGCGTGTTAAAACTCTGAGTTACTCACTAAAAGGTTTCAGGTCAAGCCCCAGCTCTACCAAGTTCGCAGTGTTGGGCCTGGGGCTACTGTATGATGGCTCATTCTGCACTTTGACCCCAGCCTCAAAACAGAAAAAAAAAAATGGAAATGTAAAGAATGAAGAATTTCACCGTGCAGTAATGTATATAGAAGTAATAAAGGCTTGACTTTGTCTTTGTAATTGTTTGGGATAGAAAAAAGTTGTTTCAGCAATTTGACCAGGAAGAAAAGTGCGTCATTGTGCACCATTTCTCAAGGACTTGTGTATAATTATTTTTATGGTTGATTTATTGTTGCCTGTACCTAATAAGGGGTTGAGTACTTTACACTGTCCACCTAAAGAACAAAACCTTTTTTAATGGGAAAGTTTCTACTGAAGGAATTAAGTTGAGATGATTATATTTGCACCAAATATGTTCTGGATATGTCCCTTTAAGTAAATATCAAAATTACCAGCTATCTTACTCTACACTGCACATGATCCATCCCCCTCTGGCTGAGGGATTCCTGTGTTTTCCGTCTTTGAAGAGTAATAAATAACAGCTCATATTGCAGGGAGTACAGCAGGGATTTTTAACTTGTGACAATTTGAGATGGTTGGTTGGACATGGCTGGCGACCAAAGAAAACATTTTCAGAAGTTCATAACTTATTAGTGGTGTACTGTATCTTAGCTCAATTTTGAAGAATAGCAAATTTCAGCTTTCTGTCTTGTTTAGAAATAAAGATTAAAGACGTAAAAAGCAGGAAGAGAAGGAAGGTTCATCCCACATGTCTTTTAGTCAGTCAAACTTGATTTCTTGGGGCAGTGGTAGCTTTGCATGATCATACTACTTACTGACAGAAAGATTGGCTATTCAAGCCCTAGCTCCACCAAGTTTACAAGGTTGGGACCTTTAACAAGGCCTTAACCATGTCTGTTCAAGGGGCACTCTAATAGTGGCTGACCTTGCATCCGGACAACAGCTTTCTATTAAATAAATAAATAAATTTCACTGTAATGTATAAATCTGTCTATATAAATAAAAGAAAGATTTTGTCTGTACATTGGACAGAACTTACTCTTTCAATTATATCTTTACCTTTCATACACTGAAAGATGTCTGCATGTCTGTCCAGCCAATTTTGTCTGTCCAGACGCATCACGCAAAACTGGACAGAACTTAATGAAACTTTGCCAGTCCTTTGGTATTTGTAGTATAAGTTAAATTTGCACCATAAATGAAATCAAAACATTGAGTAAGAGGGACATTATGAGCAGTGATGTGCCAGATCATGTCATAGCACCCAGCACTTTTTTTTAATCAATCAATCAATCAATCAGCGTGATAGTTTACTGTATATACACAGAGTATGTGGAAGACACAGAAATGACCATAAAGTACTTACAAAGTGCAACAATTCTGTCTCATATGTTCCAAAACCATGATGCTAATTAAAAGCGGTAATGTTGAATGCCACTATGAGATAAAACACGAGTCATTAGAGCAAAAATATCCACAGTAGTTTGAGGTGAGGCGTGTAAAATATTCTAACTGAGGGCACAGTGTTCTGTACTAAAATCAAAATGTAAAGAATTCATAAGCGATGTTATGAACAGTTATGTGTTGGATTTAATAATCTACTTTAAAATAAACTGCTTGCCCATTGCGGAAAACACCTGCACCAACAGATATTAATTGGAAAAGCTAAACTTTATATTTTTACTCAGATTAGTACATATTTTCACGGCTGAAATAACAGAGCTGAAGTGGTAAAAGTGAATGTTAATGCACTGGAGTTGTTTTAAGACAAAACGCGATCTACTTATCGATCTGATATACTTTTTCAATTTCTCATCTGTGATTCACTTCCCAATTACTGAATAGTGAGTGCATTTGGCTGATGATGAAAGAAGGCACAAGATGCTGTACAGAAAGACAGACAGTCATGTAAGTAGGCTTCAACCTGAAATAATAATATTAGTGTACATTAAAGCTGATCATCTTATTTTTTGCTTTAACCTTTAACTATTTCTACAAACTCTTTAGCCATCAATGATGGGTACTAACACTAGTGATGAATAAAAGATTGACTTACTGTTGTAACCGTATGGGATAGAAATAAGTTGTTTTCAGCATGTTGACTGAGTGGTGCGCATTGTGTCCCAACTACAGAATTTCTCCAGGAATTGTATCTAGCTATCTTTATGACTTCTTTATTGTCTCCATATACCCAATAATGGGTTGGTTAGTTTACATGGTCAGTCTGAAGAGCTAAGTAAACTACTTTATGTTTTTAAATAGGGAAATTTCAATTTAAGGAATTGAGTTGAGATCATTATATTTGCACCAATTATGACCCAGATACATTTAAGTAAATGTCATTATCATTACCAGCTATCTTACTCCACACTGCACATGACCCATCCCCCTCTGACTGAGGGATTCCTGCGCTTTCTGTCTTTGAAGAGTGAAAAATAATGACCGGGAGTACAGCAGCTGTTTTTTTTTTTATTACTTGTGACAATTTTGAGATGGCTATATATCTGGGATATAAAGTTAAATTGGACTAATTTTGCATTTGGTTATAATGTCTTCCCAAGTGCCCAAGGGCAAAATTCTGAAGGAAAAAAACAACAACAACATGCCTGTCACCCAAACAAAACATGAGTTTCAGAAGCTCATAACTTGTTTGTGGTTTATTTTTGCTCAATATTAGCCATGATAGCAATTTTAGCCAGGATTGCTATTTGTAAGCTTTCGGTCTTCTTTAGAAATTAAGATATAGCCATTTGAAAGTCCTCAAGTTTTCATCAGAACCTGAGATGGTCACCAGGAAACTTAGATGGAAATTGGTTGATTTGGCACAAAATGACCTGGTACACTTACAAATTTCCCTGTACAGAAATAATGAGATAAATCCACTGGTGTAAAAGCCAATGGTCAGATTGTTGTCTAGACATTAAGGTTGTTTTTTGTGTTTAGTTTTCAAGCAGAACACAACAGTGACATGCCCAAGGTCAATAAAGTCTAATCTGTGTGGTTGAGGAGTCTGATGGAGCAAACAGAAATGGACACCAGGAAACTATCTGAACTGTTCACATGGTGATGGTGCCTGTACTAATTATTAAGAGCATCCTGTGACAATCTATGTTTTTTGAAAATTGTCTTACACTAAAACATTGATAGAAAGATGGTGAAGGACCTCAGCTACCCAAACAATGGAGTCTTTCTTCTGTTGTGGTCAGGGAAGTACTTCCACTCACTAAATGCCAATACAGAGAGGATGAGGAGGGGGATCTTCCGGGCCCTGAACCAGGCCCTGAACCAGAACATCAGTGATATAGAACAACATACATTCTCGGGGCAGTAGTAGCTCAGCATGATAAGGCTCTGAGTTTCTGACTTAAAGGTCGGCAGTTCAAGCCCCAGCTCCACCAAGTTGCCGTTGTTGACTCTGGACTCTGACCCCAGCCTTCAAAAAAAAAAAAAAAAACTGGGATATGTATAGGATAAGGAATTTCACTGTGCAATAATGACTACATTATGAATAAAGGCTTATCTTTGTAACCATATGGGCTAGGAATTAGCCAGGAAGAGTGATTTAAAAACCACTGTGCCCCTACTTTGCAATTTCTCCAAGAATTCTATCAGCCATAAACAGCCAATCAGCTATTTGTCTCTTTAAGTAGATTTCATTTATATTACTCTACTCTGCACATGACCCACCCCCCTCTGTTTGAGGGATTCCTGCGCTTTCTGTCTTTGAAGAGTCATAAATAACGGCTCATGTTGCAGGGGGTACAGCAGCTGTTTTTTTACTTGTGACAATTTTGACATGGCTATGTATCTGGGATACAATTTTTAATTTGAATAATTTCGCCTTTGCTTAAAATGACTTCTCCAAAAAACAATACAGTAAAATATTGTGTCTAGGCCTAGAGCCCAAGGTCAAGAAAAAAACAAAAAAACAGGTCTGGTTTAAAATCAAAACATGATTTTTATAGAAGCGCATGACTTGTTATTGGTGTATGTCAACTAAATTTTGCATAGGTCAGGATAGCATTTCAGGATTCAGCTTTTTATCTTTAATTATGGCCTTTTGAAAACCTGTTTAAAAAAAAAAACTGTCTGAACTGTTACCCCGGTGATGGAAAAGTGGAACAGGACTTTCTGAAGACCTTGATGAACTCTTTGCATCTTCACCTGACTGTTAAGGTTACCCTATAGGTTAGCTATAGGAATATAGCCTGAGGGCTTACGGATACCTGCTCAACCTGTACCTGTGTTTTGGATTTAACTGTAAATGCAGATAGCATTTTTAAGGTGGTTTGTGCCAACTGTATTTGACCAAAGTCTGGAGTTGTGCCCTGAGGTGTAACATGTATTGTAAATTTAAAATCATTTCTAAAAAGTTGTAGCACATTGCTCACAGTTTATGAAACGTCCCAGGGATATCTGTTTTTAGAAATAAGTTAAAACGCCACAATACCTATTGGCCTTATGGTTGACCTCCAGATGCCAAAAGTGGAAAAGTAGAAATTAAAATCATTAAAAGGTGTAACAAATAATAACAACAATAATAACAACAACAACAACAATAATAATAATAATAATAATAACAACAATAATAACTCTGGTCTATACACTTCATTTTACTTTGTGGTACTTCACCTTAATGACGGCAGGTGGCACTGTGTACAAGTGAATTCCTGCAAACGTGTGGGGGGTAGCAATGGTCTTTACGAGCTCCTGGACAAGCGTGGTTGGTTCTGCAGCTGTTTCTATCCTCCTGTACACCCTCTGACCATGATGCAAAATGTATGTTTTAGTTGCTACATGTTATGTGTAAAATGTTATCTATATTTGTGAGTTTCTAGCTCTTTCTGTATCCCATTCAGTCTTAATTTGCTGTCTGTGATTGGATAAATTATGGAAATAGAACACGGATCACAGTTTTACTAGCAAATTCAGCGAGGAATTTATGTAGATGAAAAAAGACTGTAAAATAAAAATGATAAGACAAGATAAGGAGTTGACCTGTCTGGATTTTTAAAATATTTTTTTATAACAAGGCCAGATAACTGACATCAAAGTTTCAAACCATGAACCATTTGCTATGATGACGGTCCAGTCAGCAGCTTATTACCATGGCAACGTAGTGAGGTATAACTGCACTTACATGATATTGCCCATCTCTAATTTGTGTGAAAACCGGTGACTGGGTCGTGGGCGGTCAAGGCTCACTGATGCGCGTAGGGAGTGAAGGCTGGCCCGTGTAGTCCGATCCAATAGAAGAGCTACTGGAGCTTAAATTGCTTAAAAAGTGAATGCTGGCTCTGATAGTAAGGAGTCAGAGCACACATGGCATTGCAGTTTATTGCATATGGGGCAGCATAGCTGCAGACCGGGCAGGGTGCCCATGCTGTCCTGTGTCCACAACCAAAATCACCTACAACGGGCATGTGAGCATCATGACTGGACTATGGTGCAATGGAAGAAGGTGGCCTGGTCTGATGAAACACCTTTTCTTTTGCATCATGTAGATGGCTGGGTATATATGCATGGTATAACCTGGGGAAGAGATGGCACCAGGATGCACTATGGGAAGAAGACAAGCCTCTGGAAAACCTTGGGTCTTGCCATTAATCTGGATGTTACTGACACGTACCACCTATGTATATGCTGGAAAAAAACAAGTTCTATATCCATGGAGGCCCCACCTTGCAACTTACAGGACTTAAAGGATCTGCTATGGATGGCTTGGTGCCAGATACCACAGCACGCCTTCAGAAGTCTAATGGAGTCCAGGCCTCAACGTGTCAGTGCTGTTTTGGCGGTAAAATGGGACCTACTCATTATTAGGTGGGCGGTCATAATGTTATGGCTGATCCGTGTCCATGTAGTGAACACTGGGGTTTCTTTCTTTCCTCCTTCATTTTGTTCTTTCTTGTTTCTTTGTCTGACGTTTTATCTTGCATGCTTTCTTTCATTCATTTTATTTCTCACTTTCCTTCGTTTCCACTACTTTGTTTTTGTTACTCTTTTTTCCCCTTTCTTCCGGTCTGGTGTTTCTTTCATTAATTCTATCCCCCCACATGCCCCACCTCCACCCCCCACTCCCCCACCCCCCACACACAGACTGCTTATTTTCATTCACTGTAAAACACAATGCTTAATTTATTTCCGACTTCATTCCTGTTTGTGGTTTCTGCTGCATGACAGAAATTCTGTTCAATGCAAAATGCACAAGCCTGATGAAAAGTTTTTGTTCTTGTGAAGTTGACAGTGCGTGTTGCATCAAAAAAGGGCAGTGAGGTGTTTGCATTTTAAAAGGAGTTTTACTTATATTTGAAACTGAGCACTTTACTGTATGAGAATGTACATCATGTATGTTTGCAGTTTAACCCGTGCATATGCTAAGTGTGTTCTCCGTTAAGTGCTCCGCTTCGCTCTCTTGGTCACGGTGTGCTTGAATAACCTTGAAATGGAAAAAAAACTCTTTCTCTCTCTCTCCCTCACTCCCTTTCTCTCTCTGTGCCTTTACAAATTCACCTGTTGCCAACTAACCTGTGCACCAGATATCTGTATTCTGGATTCCCTCAGTGGAAACTGTATCCGGTGTATACCCTAGAAAGAAAAAAGCAGCCGCTTTTATGTTCTTCATCTCTCATATTCCTTTCTCTCTCTCTCTCTCTCTCTCTCTCTCTCTCTGTGTCTCGTGACAAGGACTGACCCCGTATGGTGACCTGCTTATCTCTGGCCATGTGCCCTGGAACAAGCACATGTCCAGATATCCTGTCTTGCATAAATACACATGCAAACAAAGCCGACGCTGTGAAGCTGAGGGGGGAAAAAAATCGTTTCATGTGCAGTTTTCGCATTTTTCACCTTATTTACATAATAATCTTTTGGCCGTATTGAAATAAGTGCCTGTAATCTGCCCTCCTCCTTAAACCCACCCCCTGTCCAGTTGCTCCATTTCCCTGTGGGAGAGGCTTTTGTCCTGTGCCACCAAACAGGGGCACCTTCAGTTACTGATCTGTGTGTGTGTGTGTGTGTGTGTGTGTGTGTGTGTGTGTGTGTGTGTGTGTGTGTGTGTGTGTGTGTGTGTGTGTGTGAGCTCAGTTACTGAAAGATTGGTTGACCAGGATTAAAGTGGCTACGTTACTGCGTGCACGTACTGCTTTATCCGTCACCCCTATACATGCCTGAATGCTCACAATAGGGGGTATGTATGCACGTGAATGTATGTGTATAGTTATAGTGATTTAAATATAGTCTGACCTTGCACCTTTTGTAAGGACAAACAAAATTCTGCATGGACATGGGCCAGCCCCTGCTAAATTTATTATAGCTCAATGAGCTCTCATCTGACTTATCATAGAGGTCAGTGGTGTGTTACTGCAGTGGCCTAGTTGTCCATGTTGGAGCATTTACAGGAGACGTGTTACTCCACAGGAACTAAAAGGACATGAGTACAGCGTCTGACTATTGAATTACGTTGGGAGTAACATTGTAAAATCCTTGAAACCTACCAAGTTATCAAGTACAACTCAAGTACACATGTCCCTGCCTGAAGTATTCTGAAATCTAGCCAAACTTATCTATAGTTTTTTCAAATATGATTACAACAAACACAATATTAGAATGTTGAGCTTATTTCTTGTCAAATGTTACTAAAATTGAAAGCAAAAAATGTCTGGTTCTATTGGAAAATAGTTTTGCTAGTTTTTAGAATTAATTTTTTGAAAGAAGCAGAATTATCTGCAAATAAAACAAACAAAAAAAATCACTTAAAATTTTTATAACATTTGACTATAAATAAGCTTAATAATTTTATATTTGGTTTATTTCATAGACAGAAACCTGAAAAAGTGTATTATAATAAAATTTAGATTAAAAGAGTATTTGCTTTTACCAAAAAACAATTTAAGTAACAATTAAAATCATATTCGACATGCTTCAAATATGATTTTTAATCATATGCTTTGAGAAGCTTACTAGAATTTTGGGACCAATACTAAAAAAATTATGAATAGTTAGCATTTTTTATTATTATCATTTGAAGTGAGACAGTATAATACAGAAAGATTTACATTTTGTGTGGGAGCAAGTTGGCAACTTGAAATTTTTAGGGAAGCAAGATTGGTCACTTCCATGTAGCATTAAATCAGAAGTAGCTTCTTTGGCACAAACATTTTCTGTATTATATGTATAAAATAATATCAGGACCAATACTGTGTTTTTGCTAAGTGCAGTTTGGTTTTGCTTGTAAGCTGGTTGATTCACCGAACTGTTTATACACGCAACATCCTGTTTGAGCATTTGAATATGTGCGTGCCAACCACTCAGTGAACCTCTGCTTATCTCTGCTTACCCATAACTCCTTGTATTTGCATCCATGCGCAAACACTCAAGCAGAGAAGTGTCAGTCTCAGTGGTGCAAATTGTACTACGCTACAATTACCGTGTAATCTGATGAACCGTTTTTTTAATGGGAGTCGACTCCAATGGCTCGACCACATTCTAATGGTTTCAGCGGTACGAGAGAATATACCCCTTCTCCACATTCCTATATAACTGCTCATATTGCAGCTAATTAGACTCTTCCACTCATTGATACATTTGTCACATAATGCATGATACAAAGTTGTTTTTGTAAATAGCTGTGGTTGTCCTACTATGTGAGTCTTTGCACAATTCATAGCGTCTTCAGGGGAAATGTGTGCGTGTCGTCTCGTCTCGACTTTCCTGCCTTGCCTTTTCCTCACACACATTTGAACCCCCAGAGGATGCATTCAGGATATACACTATCTCATTTTCTCCCTCACACAATCAGGCACTTTCCCTAAAGATCACACACATACACACATACACACAGGGAGGCGGAACACTGCAAATGGGTTGGAATCCTCAGAAACCAGATGCTCCTTTTCAGAGAGGACAATGAACTCACAGAGAGGCCCAGGAGCCACTGAGACTCGGATTAAATGAGAATTCGGTCTTGTGATAGGAGTCTAAAGCAACCGTGTAATAGTGAAGGTCACGCACTGGTGTTTTTCCTCCTGACTTTTAGTGTTTTGACTGACTCCTGAGCTCCACTGAAACATTTGTTGATTCATATTACTGACTTTTGTATTGGCTCATTTCTATTATGGGAAATGGACTGTCACTTGGCAGATATTGTTTGCCAGTTCAACAGTGACTCTGGCATGGTGCTGCATAATACTGGTAACCCCATTAATGCAATACCAAAATGAACTGCCATGCAAGCGTCCCTATTCCTGTAACATTTTTGTCCAGACTTTCATTCCAACATCCTCAGGCTCTGCCCAAATCATCTCTGTCTCTAATCCAGATGCTCTCTGGAGCTTGGCTTGAGCAGTACAGTACTGTTTCTCTGTGTGATACCATCCTGGAGTATGGGTTTGTATCTGTTTGTTGCAAAGGTTAAGGAAGTGACCGCATCCCAAGTGACCTACGTCATACTCTGTATAACTTTAGTGTCTCAAGCTCAGCCAGAGCTATTGTCCGCCACGTTTGTTTTTTTTGCTCTGAAGTTATGTTTGTCTCGAGACAGGAACATCCATCAGGAAGGCTTGTAAGTGTTTATTTTGGGCAAATCTGAGAAAAATCAGTCACATTCGCCATCCTATCTGTAACCCTTTTTACTCTATAAATCACTCTATATGATATTTTCCCAGCCTTTTCTTTTGCCTACGCCACTATTATCCGAGCTCTTTGTCTAGACTTGCGAATAGTTAATGTGTATTTTGACCCCACTCTACCTACAATTCCAAGATTAACTGGATTAATTTCATCTTGAAACAGAATAAAACATCTTGCACGCTATACCCGCAGGTTACAACAAGTTTTACTACATCGAAGAGACGTGCTCCGTGGCACGTATTACATTTTGCTCTCTGTACTGAGAAATCTCTTCACAGAGAATTGACGGAGTCGTATAGCAAATGACGAATGAAGAGAAAGTATGTCAAATCCGACTTGAGGCAGCGGTTCGGCAGCATGCTTCTGCACGAGGATCAGCAATTTATGCTGTCCCTGAAAACAAACCTTAACTAAAGCTAAGTGAGGTTGATTAATTGTTGACTAAGACATTCTCAGGATAGAGGAATGACTCAACAACGAAGCGCAAGATGACCAGCGCCCTTTTCGGTACGTTTTAAGCTTCTTTTTTTTTTTTTTTTTAATCAAATAGGCCTGTGCATTATTTTTCATGCATCCACTAGACCCTGCACAAATTTAGTATATATTTTTTTTTATATCAATTTAGTATATTTATGAAAATATCAACCTGGTAAAGTGAAGTACCACTAATGCACCAGGAGAACTTGGAAGGATTTTCTTCCTCACCATTTGAGGGCACTTTTTCTTTTCATTTTTTTTGTTTGTTTGGTACCATGAAGAAGACAAGCGCACATTTCCTTATTTTTCTTTTTTTTTTAGCATCCATAAAACAAAATCCAATTTAGAATCACAATAATGTTAAATAAACATAACAACAATAAAGGTCATGAGCTCATGTCCCGGTGATTGTCTCTTGTCAGTGGTGTGCTGGAATGGCTGGAAACAAAACTACACTCAAGTGTAACATGATACTTTTTCAGAAGATGTCTACGTGACCACCCTCACATCCCCTTCAGACGTATACCACCATATGTCTCTCTCTCCCTCTCTCTCTCTCTCTCTCTCTTTCTTTCTCTCTATCTCTCTCTCTCCCATTCTTTTTATCTTTCTTTCTTCAACTGTTCCCACAATGAGCGCTTAACCTATTTTCAGTTTCCGAGAGCCGCGCCTTAAAAACCACAGGGCTCTACAGCGCTCCCAGTAACTTCACAGCAATTATCCACATACAACCATGCCAACACTCTCCACCTGTCATGGATACGGTTACAGTGGGACCAGTGTCAGCCTGTATCCATGGTGTATTTCATTTGAAGGTAGCTTCTGACGTTAACACTCCTGAGTGTCCTGAGTGAAGTGTGTTTGTGTGCATTTGGCATTACAGGGTGCCCGCATCGATTTATTGTTCATTCTGAAACAGCTAGTGGCCCCTGTTATCACAGTCACGTCCGCGACTGTGATAAGAAGCATAGAGGAGCCTGACGCCAACGACATATGGCTGCATATGTACTGTATGTGTGTACGTGTGTGTTGTGGGGGGTGTATTCTCTGGATATGAGAATGTGTTTTGTCACAGTAACGCACAAGCAGATGCACGTTGCTCTTTACGTGCATTTTTTAAATAATTTCCATTAGCAGTCATTTTGCAGAGATTGCAGTATCAGTTACTTAAGACTTAATTTAAAGCAACACTTTATTTATTTTTAATTATTTGTTAAGGACCATTATGGAGTGAAGGTGAAATTGTGACTAAGGTATACTCAGTTTATTATGTCCCATATCAGTAATAAACCTCAATATATAGTGTCCTTTATATTACCGATCTGATTAGTCAGAAGGTGTTGCTTTATAATGTACAACAGCAGCCCTGACAGTAGTGCAGGTTTAGTTTAATGATTGATATTACCCTTAATGCAATTATCAAATTATTGCTATTTGACCTCAAATTCAAAGGTGTCACTTTTTATTTCTTAACCTGCACAGTGCGAGGCAAAGTAAAGGCATGACACATAGTGGCTTTGTGAGCAGAGAATTTTATTAATGATCAGTGTATAATCACATGTTAAAGCATGTTAATGAAAGTGAAAAGAAAGAAATAAAGAAAGAGAGATGTAGACCAGCAGGACTGCACTTTTAGAAACACGGCACAGATGTGCACATGCAACACATGTCCGATTTCTTCTTGTCCAGTTCTTTTCATATAGACGAAGGGACTTTGCTGTTCATTGGTCGTACTAATCTGAGGAGTTAGGCCTAGGAGACAAATTTATCTTTTTTTTTTCATCTTTCTTTTTTATTTCTCCTTAACCAGTTTCTTACATCTTTTATATTTTAGTTTGCTTGGCCCAAAACCTTTAACAGAGATTAAACACAAGATAAAAAAAAAAAAGAAAGATTTTAGGGAAAAAAAATGGTGATGTGGTGTTCTTATAAGGCTGTGAAATGCAGTCAGTCCAAAAGCACAAGTTGATTAGGAAGAACTGCTTTAATTAAGCTTATTAAATGTTAATCCTTATTATCAAGCAAAAAACAAAAACAAACAAAAAAAAAACCCGTTATTGTAAAACTGAGACAAATCCATTTTTGCTAATCTTTCCAAACATCCTAGTTACATACCTGTCTTTATAAGAGGGGAACCTGATGCAACTTATTCACCCCAATCTCTTAGTAACAAACCATATGTTTAATCCAATCAAAGGCTCAGACTTTTGGACTCTAATTTCATTAACCTTGTTTTTTGTTGTTGTTGTTGTTGTCTCACTCTTTTTTGAGGTGGATGTTTGTAGATTTTGCCCTGCGCTCCACAGCTGCTGTTTACTACTATGCAGTTAAACCATTACTTGCAGAAATAGTAATAATCATAAGTGCCTTGATTACACTCTACTCCCACTGGCTAAATAAACACTCGTTTACTTGGTCCCAGCAATATCAGGGACTCGAAGGGACAAATGTCATCTAGCCGGCGAAGCCGAGCTGCTTGTAGACGCAGCCGATCTCGTTGACGACGCTACCCATCACCTTTCTGAAAGCATTCTGGGCAGCAGCATCCCAAATGCCCTTCTCTCCGAACAGTTGAATGATGACCTCAGTGATCAGCTAATGGAAAGAAAGAGCAAGTGATGGCATTAGAGGTGTGTCAGTAGTAGTAGTAATGTGTTGTGTATTTACTCAAGTAAACTTTCGAAAATTAAAAAAAGAATGTTAAGCGTTACATTGAAGTTGTTGAGGCCGATCTTGTGTTTGTTGGCATGGGTTGTAGCCAGTGGCTTGATGGTGTCGCTGGAGCCATTTGCCTTGAGGATCTCACCCAGTTTTGTCAGTACAGTTTTCCCATGGTCCGCGACGGCTGCGTTTCCGGCCAGGTCACCACGTGCGATCCCTGCGAACTTGGGGAAGAGTTTCTGGGTGTCAGGGTGCTCTGTAAACAGACTGCAAACAGAACATGTGTGTGATTATTCGACAGTACTAAATTTGTGGCTATAAATTGACAGTAAGTACTAGATCAGAGAGAAAGGTGGAGACAGGTGGATTGGAAAATAACCATAAGGAAACAAAGGTAAAAGCTATCATGATGGCAATCTAAGCTCGCTAAAAGTCCTGGTTCCTTTTGAGACCGGTGAGAGACGGAGAGCAGAAAAGAAAGAGACTATTGTCCACGCTGTGAGCTCAGCCCACATCTGCATCCTATTACCTGGGTGTACTGAAAGAGGGAAACTCCACAGGGGGAGAAAGCAGGTAAGAAAGCTCTACGCTGCATCCATCCTTTCTCACTGCAGCCAAGTGAATTTGATTTTGCCCCTCCTCCCTCCCTCTCCCAGTTTCTCCTCCCCTCCTCCCCGCCTCCTCTCCACTTCATCAATAGCTGTGGCAAGGTTTTAGGGAACTAACGGGTTTGAGCACAATCACAGAGCCCCTGGGTATAAGAACGTATTAGGATTAAAGTATTATGTTTATATTACACATCATTATGATTTAAAAGAGCAAGCAACAAATACCTGTGCCCGAATGGTATGTCTTTAAACTATTTGCTTTGATGATGCCTTGTATTATAATCCTGTTTTTTTTTTTTGTCTCTTGTCAGTAAATTATATTCAATAGGGCAAACGGAAACCCGGCAGTCTGCAGAGCTATGGCCCAGGAACTATACAAATATGTAGTGACTGCTGATTGATGAAGTGTAACCACCACAGTGTACCTCAGGTTAAAGCAATAAACGGCACAGGTTTTTATTAATAGCATTCACTATAACTTGATGTTTGACATACCAAAAGAAAGTTAAGACAAGCAGTGTGGTACTTACCGGGTCAGAACTTCTCCTCCCAATCCAGCAAGGTTGCCCTCCACTTTCCCCCAGCTGGCCAGAATCAGGTCACAGTCAGACATTGTCTGCAGACAAAACACAGGATGCGGTCAGACGTTGAAGGTCAGGTAATGAAAAACTGGCAGTGCACACAGCTCCTACTCATTCATTTTTTTTCTCATAATCATTGAAATCTATAATCAAATAATTGAAATCTAATCATTTTATATGTCATATTATAAGCATTAAACATAAACATACAAAGTCAGTATTTATGACCTTGAGGACCTTAAAGACCCAGAATCTCTTTCTCTCTCTCACACACACACATAAACATACACACCCACACACACACAACCATATGTATACAGTCCTGTGCAAACCGTTATCATAGCTAAATTCACACAAATGCACATTTCTCACAATATTCAAAATGTCCATGATTTTCTCAAATAAATTACTAATTAAAGTGTAATTAAAAATTGCAAATGTGATTACAGCACTTACAGCATTTGTGACTTGTTTTTCAATACTGACCACAATCCCATCTAATTAGGAGCCACCTCCAGCCACCTGAAAGATAATCCTCCCCCACCACACACACACACACACACACACACAAACTTACCAGGAGAGTGTTGAGATCGGCTAAGAAGAGAAAATGTTCTTCAGTCTTGTTCTGCAGTGTCTCTGTCTCCTGACTTTGGTCTTTTATAGTTTGGGCCCCACAAAAGTTTGTCCCCTCACCTGTCAGTCAAACATGTCCACTCCTTTTCTAGATGTTAGCCTCGCCCCTTTATTACTCCTCCCACCTGAGGATTCTGTATCTCTCCCACTGGTTCTCTTTTTTTTCTTTTTTGCTCTACATTTTTATTATTTTCCCAGCCATTTCTTTTTAATCTCTTTTTTTCCTCTCTCTCGCTTTCTATATAACTTTCACCCTTCCACCCCCTCACGTGCACGCTAATGCACGGCCACCACATAGCAGAGTTTAATAGTGACTTGGCTCAGCCAGTGCATGTGACACAGACTTTATTAGTAGTCATGGGACTTGTGTATGCTGTCTTGGTGAACTAGACAGATTTACAATGCACCCATTAGTTATTGCAAGTTTGTGCATGATTTCAGTTCTTTGTGAAACAGAGAGACAGAAGAGCAGGATAAGAAAGGTGGGAACAACGCATGTGCTCCATCAGCAAAGAAACTTGAGTCATGGCTCTGGCTTCCGGAGAAAACAGTTTAATGATTCTTATTACTCACTTACACTACCTCAGAATTAACTGTAGGTCATGTCTCTATATGACTCCAAAACTGGAAACTCGATCCAGCCCTGACCTTGGGCCAGTTAACGCTAACCCTGTGCAAACGTTGACCTTGATGCTGCATGTCTAACCTTAGACATTCCCTAAACATGTCCCAACCTTAAAATAGGCAAAGATTTTTGCATAAACTGCTATGTATCACTTGAACACTATAGAACAAGTTTTTTTTTTTTTTTTATCAATAGCTAAGATCAATATAAATGAGTGTTGTGAAAATGTACTGTGAGAAATATTGCATTTGCGGTACGGAATACAGACATTGACATTAGCAGATATTAAATAAGCGTAAAATAAGCCCCATTTATGCTCATAAAAAATTAGACAAAATAATGCTTATTAAAACGATGAAGGCTTTTTCCACAGATTAGGCAATACTTTGTAACTTTATCCAACAACTCTAGCATCTAAATATCAGTCCAGAGACTCAAATTCCTGTGGGTTTCTTCAGTAAACTTCCCCAGCTGCAAATTTGTGTGTAACACCTGGGTGGGCTAGTATCCCATTCAGTGAGTATTTCTGCCTCTTTGCTCAGTTTCCTGCAATATGCTCTGGATCCAAGTGATCTCTAAAGGTGATTCATATGAAAAACTCACACACAATATCAACATACAGTACACGACTAATAGCCTAAAATTTCAGGGGAAAATTACTGAAAAACGTTGTGTTTTTTTTTTTTTTTTTTTTAAATCTTTGTCTACATTCAGGGCTCCAATCAGAAGTTTGGACACACCTACTTAATTGAATCTTTTTTTTCCTTCATTTTTTACCACATGCATTGTAGAACACGTACAATGATAAAAAAAAAAAAAAATTGTGTGAAACAAAAAATTAAACATGTTAAAACAAGTGCTTAGCGGATATGGGAACTCGTGTAAGAATGAAGTCATGCCCGGTAAGGAGAATAAGCCAACCAGAAGTGTTTGTTTTTTTTCACTTACGGTATTACATGTCTCTTATTTTGAGATAGTACATTTTTTTCAGATTTTCTAAAATCAAAAACATTCCATAAACACATTAAACACTGAGACCCATATTGAAATGTCTCATATCTTTTAACCAGCTAAAAAAATGTAACCTACTTTATATTTTTAACTGCAACATTATAGCTAAGTCTTATTTAATTTTTTTCACAGGGCAAATATCCTAATGGATTCTCTTCAAAAGACAAAAATGCTCCTGTTTCTGCTATGCATTGAAGACATGTGGCTTTGAGATTAAAACATGATTATCAGAATTTCAAATAGCAATATAAAAAAAACTGTCCTTAACTTCTTAGCACTTTTGAACAGATCTGTATATAATGCAATACATACTCTGCTTCATTTTTTCCCAGTCGCATTAGTAATTTTTGAGAAAGTAAGCCCTAACTCCAACCGTAATCCTGTATTCACTAACTCTGACTCAGCAAAAACAAAGAAATACTGTTCACACCATAAAGGCATGCTGTTCTACTTTTATATTAAATTAGAGTGGTATTTGATTCAAAAATTTTCACACTGGTCAGCTGATATCCGAAAAGGTGCAATTTTGCCTCACTGCTTCTGTATAAGAGACACCCTTATTCGTCCCACAGTGGGGAAATTTCTAACTGATAGTCTTTTTTTATTATTTGATTTTCAGGTTAAAACTGGTTTTAAAATGGAAGAACAAACAATTAAACAATTTTTTTAAGTTAATGAGTGAGTTAACAAGGAAATGTATAAATGAATCAATTTTGAAGGTAAACAAAAATATTTTTTTATTTCTATTTAGATTTATATTCATCATCTGCTAAAAACATTATCCCTCTCGCTCTCCACACACAATAGCAAACAAGCTGTGTTGGCGCCCTCTCTTGGAAATTGCATGAAGGTGCACAATGTATGTATTTGCTGTAAAAAAAAAAAAAAAAGACTATGATCCACCATTAATATAACTAATGATTAAATTTTGAAAATGTTTCACATTTCACATGTCTATTATGGAGCAGTTTGGGGTCGGGACTGAGAACTGGCACAGCTTACTTTTTTGTAAAATGAATAAAATGTGGATATTAAAGATGCATTTCACATGTCTAATGGAAATAATGGAAATTATAAATGCGGAATAAACTTTATATATTGCCAAAATGTATTCCTGAAAAAATAGACATTAAAAAGGGACTCCAATTTTCTTATACCAGTATTCCTCATTATTGGGGCTTCTTTCATTCTTTCTTTCTTTTCAATTCTTTCTTTTACAGTAGTGAACAACTCACTGTTATCAAACATTCATCACAATTGTTGAATTAATATTTATTGGCCTATTTTACTGGTCATATTTAACTGGTTTAATTCAAAGTACAACAACACCCAAAACAAGACAGTCTACTGGAACACTAATGTGTTCTGTTGTGGAAAGTTTAGCAAGTAAAAAAAAAAAAAAAAAAAAAGTTCACTGTTTTGGTTTATTTACACTGGTTGTGTGTTGGTGATTTATCCCACATGTATTAAACATTACTGCAAGTATGTACAAGTTTTTATTCCCTTGTTTTTATTCTCCCTTAACATCTCATGGTTAATTATATGACATGTCTCTCTATTCCACCAAAGTTTGTAATTTGATTAAGCCATAATCTTGTGCCAACCTTCAGTACGTGCCTAACCACAGTTATTCCCTAACTCAATCCAAACGTTTTGGTGAAATGTTTTGGTGAATTAACTATTGATTTTAAAATCAACTCATTACTACAATAGTTGTCAAGTCGTACATTCTATATCACTCCAACACTAGTTATGAGTTGTTTTAAATGGATAATTAATGTTATTGAATATAATACTTTGTTCATAAAATTTTAGACAAAGAAATGAATGCAGATTGAACCTAAGAAAGTTTTCCTATTAATTTGTCACTATTTTGTAGCATTACTTTATCACAGCTCCAGTCCTGAGTAAACTGCTCCAGTTACACATTTCTGTGTGATGCCTGGGTAGACTGGCATCCTATCTGGAGTGTTTTTTCTGCCTTTTTGTTCATCTTCATGCAAAATGCTCTGGATCTAACTCTACTGTAACTGCAAAAATTGATCTCCAAAGTTGACTTAAATGAAGAACTCACACACAAAATCATTATACAGAAAATAACTAATAGCTTAAAGCTACCAGATGTCCGAGACAACTAATGTACAGCAAAGAACATGAAAACTGAAATAAAACAATGATTAAATTAGAAAGATTTGGTGACTATGAAGTAAGAAAGGACAATTATTGGAACATTTTTGTCTAGAGTCAAATGTTTGAACACTGCTACACAGTGAAGAGTATTGCTTCATTTTTACTAAATAAATTGAAGAGCGATTAAAAAAAATATGGATGAAAAAAAAAACATGCTAACACAAGCGCTCAGGAGATATGGGAACTCCTTCAGAACTGAAATGATGCCAGGTGACTACCTCATGAAGGATGTTGAGCCAGCACCAGAGTGTTTGTCATTGTGTACTTAACTGTTTTTTTTTTCCACTCACAGTGCCAGTTAAATGTTTCTTAAATATTTCTTATATTTAAAGTATATCTATGTTTTTTTTTTAACCAAATACAAGTCACAAATACATTAAACACAGAGGCAAGAGCCATATTAATACTTTTCATACATTTTAACCTTTAATATTTAAGTCTTATTTCTTTGTACAGTTCAAATCACCAAATTTTATTTTCAGGTTAAATAAATAACAAAAATAGGTAAAACTGCTATTTATTTCTTTTTATCTTTATTTATATTTAAATTCATAATATAGGTGGCACAGTTGCTTAGTGGTTAGCACTGTCACTGTACACTTCTAGGGTCAATTCCTGTCATGCATATGTGTTTGCATGTTCTCCCTGTACTTGGTGGGTTTTCTCCCACAGTAGAAAAACATGCTGATTATGCTAATCAGCATTCTTAAATTGCCCATAGATTTTGAATAAGCATGTGAATGTTGACCGGAAGGCCTACCATTATTGTAGAAATAGGAATGAATACAATGGTCACCACTGGCCTCCACAGTCCCCAGTTGAACTACAGAGGTTCCTAATTGTGGATTCATAATATACTAAAACTTTTCTCTCTCTCTCTCTCTCTCTCTCTCTCTCTCTCTCTCTCTCCC
Source organism: Clarias fuscus (assembly GCA_030347435.1). Classification (NCBI taxonomy): domain Eukaryota; kingdom Metazoa; phylum Chordata; class Actinopteri; order Siluriformes; family Clariidae; genus Clarias; species Clarias fuscus. Next base: position 21,479,363 of record CM059227.1, on the reverse strand, counting down.
TCATACATGCACACACGCACGTACACATGCACGTACACATGCACGTACACATGCACGAACATGCAAAAAAAACTATTGCTGCCCTCTTTTGGAAATGGCATGATGGTGCACGTGGTATGACTGATTTTATGACTGATTATTTCAGTAATCTGCTGTAAATCATTAGACTGTGATCTACCAATAATATGATTTGTTATTTTTAACAAAGTACAATTTTTTAACAAAGTTGTACACTCTGAATTTCCCTGCACGTTAAACAGACACATAGAAAATTGTATGGATTGCCAATATTTATTTCTGTAAAAGACAGACATTAAGAAAGGATTCCAAATACCTTATACCAGTATTTGTCTTAGTTGGGTCTTTCTTTCTCTATTTTTTTTTTTCAATTGAACTGTTAATACAATTGTTGCATTTTAATACTGATCCTTTAAATTTAACTTGTCAAATTTACTAATTTCATCCAAAGAACACCTAAAACGAGATTGTCAACCAGGACACTAATGTGTTTTGCTAAAGGAATGTTCAGCAATAAAAAATGCAAGTTTACAACGCCTTGGTGTATTCAAGTGTTACCTTGTTTCCTCTTAAAAGTTACGTGCAAGTACGTGCAAGTTTTCATTGTCTTGGAACAGAAAAATAGAAATGAATGGAGAAGAAATATAAGAAGAGATGGGAAAAAAGCATGAACTCAATCAGCACAGAAAGTTGAGTCATGGCTCTGGCTCCAGGACAAAGCTGTTCAATGATTCTAATGTCCCCCTTTACACTTCTTTGGAATTAATTGTGGGCCCTGTCTTTGTAACTTCACCCAACCCAGATCCCACATGAAACCTTATCGTAAGCATTTCCTAAATTTATCCCTATAGTAGAGGCAAAAGGCTTTGGTGAATGCACTATATCATTTGACTACTAGAAGTGTGTTGTTTTTAAATCAATAGCTAAGATTAATGTAATTGAATGTTGTGATGTACAGTAAAAAATACACATTTACTGTTTGACATTAACAGACATTAAGTAAGTATAAATTCTGCCACTTGTGCTCATTAAAATAGACAAAAACACTGTTTAAATCTAAGAATGTTAAATCTAGTTTTTAAGATTTAACTAAAATCATGCCAGGTGACTACCTCATAAAGAAGGTTAAACTAACACCCAGGGTGTTGTTTCCTTGCACATTTCGCTTCAAAAGTATTGGAACAGCAAAGTTTTTTTGTTTTGTTTTTTTGTTATGCAAAGAAGATGTGGCTAATAAAACATGATTATTAGATAATTTTTCAGAATTTTTTATTCTGATTTTAGTAAGTCAAGTCAAGTCAATTTTATTTATATAGCGCTTTTAACAATTGACATTGTCGCAAAGCAGCTTTACACAATAAATGAAGTAAGTTTGTATGCAATGTGTATGAATCAAAATGATAAGATTGTCCCTGATGAGCAAGCCGAGGGCGACGGTGGCAAGGAAAAACTCCCTGAGATGGTAATAGGAAGAAACCTTGAGAGGAACCAGACTCAACAGGGAACCCATCCTCATCTGGATGATAACGGATAGCAGGGATTGATCAGCATAATAATGTGTACTGGAAGTTCAGTATAACAGGAGATGTGTTTGTTTAAATTTAAATTAAAAGGAGTCCAGTTTGTTCCCGGAGGCTCAGGTAGACTGTAGGAGATTCCAGTCCTGAGCTATCGAACAACTGAAGTCACAGGTCCCCAGAGCATCAATCGATGACAGGACAGTCTTCATGGAAACCATCCCCAGCCACCACACGAATCCAGGCAGACCACACGGGGCATCCATGCGACGAGATCTCCAACCAGAAGCAGGACTCCAGTACGGGTTAGACGGGTCCAGAGGGCAGAGGGGTCTGGATCACTGGCATCTCAGGAGTGACATGTATAGCTCGACAGAGAGACAGAGAGAGGGAAAGGAGAGAGAGGGAGAGAGAGAGAGGAGAGAACAGAAAATAAGGAGAGATGGCAGTTAGGTATGGTCACAGTCAATATGTATGAGGTGAATGTATATTTAGTGCAAAGTGCAAGCAGGGACTCCGGCAGGACTAACTATAACAGCATAACTAAAAGGGAGAGCCAGAAGGAAACACAGACATGAGGGCTCCCTGTGATGTAAAGCAACCAATCACCTCACCGTCAACAAGCCTGAGTGATCAATGAGAGTGGGGAAGACAGCATCTAAACATACCAGTTCACCAGAATACTCTACGTCCATGAGTCCCCCAGATCTGCTCTTTTACCTGAGGTTAATCTATTTACAAAAATGCTTGGCTAAATAAATAGGTTTTTAGCCTAGACTTAAACACTGAGACTGTGTCTGAGTCCCAAACATTAATAGGAAGACTATTCCATAACTTTGGGGCTTTGTAAGAAAAAGATCTGCCCCCTGCTGTAGTTTTAATAATACGTGGTACTGACAGGCAGCCTGAATTCTTTGATCGAAGTAGGCGTGGCGGATCGTAAGACACTAGCAGTTCACTCAAATACTGTGGCGCGAGACCATTTAGTGCTTTAAATGTCAAAAGTAGTATCTTAAAATCGATGCGAAATTTCACAGGGAGCCAATGCAGTGTAGATAAGATAGGGGTGATGTGCTCGTATCTTCTGGTTTTAGTGAGGACTCTCGCTGCTGCATTCTGTACTAACTGAAGCTTGTTTATACACCTAGTTGAACAACCAGACAGTAAGGCGTTACAATAGTCCAACCTAGAGGTGATAAAAGCATGAACTAGTTTTTCTGCATCATTTAGTGACAATATGTTTCTAATCTTGGCAATATTTCTAAGGTAAAAGAAAGCTATCCTGGTAATATTATCTACATGTGCTTCAAACGAAAGGCTGGAATCTATAATCACACCAAGGTCTTTTACTGTTGCACTTGATGGAACAGAAAGGCCATCTAAAGTCACAGTGTGATCAGAAAGCTTACTTCTAGCTACTTGTGGTCCTATGACCAGAACTTCTGTCTTATCAGGATTAAGCAGAAGAAAATTATTTAACATCCAATCTCTTATGTCCTGCACACACTGCTCAATTTTAGCAAACTGGTTTTTCTCATCTGGTTTTGCTGAGACATATAATTGTGTGTCATCAGCATAACAATGAAAACTAATACCATGTTTACGATTTATGTTGCCCAGAGGAAGCATGTAAAGGGAAAAAGCAGTGGGCCTAAAACTGAACCCTGTGCAACACCAAACTCCACTTGAGAACATGAGGAATGGTCACCATCTAAATCTACAAACTGATAACGATCAGTCAAATAGGATCTGAGCCACAAGAGGGCAGTTCCCTTAATTCCTACTACCTTTTCTAATCTGTGAAGGAGAATACTATGATCAATGGTGTCAAAAGCTGCACTGAGGTCCAGTAACACAAGTATAGTGACGCAACCCTGATCAGAGGTCAATAGGAGGCCGTTTACTACTTTAACAAGTGCTGTCTCTGTGCATTGATGAGGCGTAAATCCTGAGTGATACAGTTCATTTATCCTGTTTCTGTGTAGATGTGAACATAGCTGCTGTGATACTACCTTTTCCAGAATCTTGGAGATAAAGGGAAGGTTTGATATCGGCCTGTAATTAGAAAGCTGACTGGGGTCAAGGTCAGGTTTCTTGATTAGCGGTTTAATAACGGCTAATTTAAAGGATTTGGGGACATACCCACTACTGAGTGAACAGTTAATTACTTTCAACAGGGGTTCTATTATTGCTGGTACTATCTGTTTGAGAAAATGTGTCGGTATAGGATCTAATATACAGGTTGACGATTTTGAAGAAGAGATGAGTGAAATTAGTTCTCTTGCTTCAAGGGGAGTAAAGTATTCTAAGTTCTGATGTGATGTGGTTAGATCATCTGAATTATTTTCAGGAATTGTTGCATTCCTGTTGTTAGTGCTGTATTATTTAGCAGAAAAAGTTCACTTTTGGGCAAATTCAATTTATATCCCGAAAAATAGCTAAATTCACTTAGCAATGACAGCAAAGGTGGCAGGGAGGAAATTGAATTTGATATAAAAAGTAGAAGATCATCTGCATAAAGGGACACTTTATGTTCCTTTCCCTGCCTCCAAATCCCAGATATCTCCCTACAACTACGGAATGCGATTGCCAGTGGCTCGATGGCAAGGTTAAAGAGTAATGGGCTAAGAGGACACCCCTGACGAGTTCCCCGCCGAAGGCTGAATGGTTGAGATTGCTGAGCATTTGTCCGAACTGAGGCAATAGGGCTTAAATACAATAATTTAACCCAAGTGATAAAACTTGGACCAAAATTGAATTTTTCTAAAGCCCTAAATAAATACTCCCATTCCACACGGTCAAAAGCCTTTTCAGCATCCAGAGAAAGGACACACTCGGGGATCCCCTCCGATGATGTGTACAAGATGTCCATAAGGCGTCGAATGTTGAAGTAAGAGTGACGATTTTTGATAAGGCCTGAATTTTTTGCCTAATATTTATGATTTTGTTATTGAAAAGGTTAATGAAATCCTCACTACTGCATGATGTTGTTGTGGAGATTTCTGCAGTGGTCTTGTTTTTAGTTAATTTAGCTACGGTATTAAATAAAAACCTCGGGTTGTTTTTGTTATTTTCTATAAGAGTGGAGAGATACGTTGATCTAGCATCACTGAGAGCTTTTTTATAGTTCAGGATGCTCTCCTTCCAAGCTATTTTGAATACTAACAATTTAGTTTGGCGCCATTTACGTTCAAACTTTCGAGTGGTTTGTTTTAAAGCACGTGTGTGGTCATTATACCAAGGAGCGAGTTTCTTATCTCTAATCATTTTCCTTTTAACTGGAGCTACATTATCTAAGCTATAACGAAGTGCTGACTCTAGATATTCATTCGCCTGTTCGAGTTCTGTGGAGTCAGATGGCGATCCAATCAAAGTTGATAACTCTGGAAGATTATTGATAAAGCTCTGTGCGGTATTTGATGTAAATGTACGTTTAAGGTGGAAGCGCGGTGCTGTGCATACATTATTACTATGACACGCTTTAATCGAGACAAGGTAGTGATCAGAGATAACTTCAGACTGTGGAATTGTGGTTATATTTCCTATACTTAATCCGAAGGATAATATTAAATCTAAAGTGTGACCTGCTTTATGAGTGGGTCCTACTACAGACTGAGTAAGTCTACAGCTTCAGTGTTTTTAGATCTTTTTGTCAGATCTTACTATGGTATAATGAAATGTAATCACATTTCTTTTATTGACAATTACATTAATTACATTATGCTAAGAGTCAATATTTTTCAAGAACTCTATTTTTCAATTCTCCTTGGCATTCTGTCAGTCAATTTCTGGGACACATCCTGAGTCATGGCAGGCTGTTCTTGCATAATCAATGCTTGGAGTTTGTTGGTTTTTGTTTGTCCACCCGCCTCCTGACGATTGATCACACATTCTCTATGGGATTAAGGTCTGCCGAGTGTCCTGAGTTTGCACAATTTAGGTTGGGTTAGGATAGCTTTTATTGTGATTCAACCTTTTAGACATGCAAAAATGAAAATTGTTACCCAGGACAAGCATCCAACATGAAAACAACAACAACAAAAAAACAATCTCAATAATAATAATAAGTCTATACGAGCCAATAAAGCCCAAGCATATAAATAATAAATATGTAAATAAACACAGCATGATTAGAAAAAGTATGCATCAGTCATTGTGAGTGCAAAAGTTACTTAAGTTAATGAGATTGTTAGCCTCACACTCTCAGGATAAAAAGCTGAACTTTAGTCTTCCTGTGTTGGCTCTAAGACTTCACAGCCTGAGGGAATTGGATCAAAATTTTGTAATAGGTGGGTGGGATCTAGCATTATATTTTCTGCTTTGCATTTACATCTGGTGGTGTAAATATCTCCAGGAAAAAAGCTGCTCGCAGTTATTATTTTTTTTAGCAAATTTAACTACTGTATTCAATACCTACTTGTCAGCCACACTGCACACTAATCCAAAGGCTGCACTGTTGAACTGAGGCCAGTCTTCTTGGGCTTCTTAATGATGCTGGCTGTTTGTTGTCCATCTGAGGTTGCTAAAGATGTACACACAGGTAACCATGGTAACCAGGTGTTTAAACATGGGCACCACGGGGAGGTGATGTGTTACCTCCCCTACTAAAATCCACTACCATTTCTTTTGTTTTTCACACATTGACGTACAGATTATTTGAATCACAACCAGCCGTTTAAGGCACTCCATAAAAATAGGGATGCGGGCCACTAGACAATAGTCATTTATTTTGTTTGTGGCTACGTTTTTAGGTACTGAGGTAATAGTGGACTTTTTAAAATAAGGTGACACCTTAAATTGGGACAGAGAAGTGTTAAAAATATCTGTCAGTTCCTCAGTAAGCTCCTGAGCACACTCTCTTAGAACATGTCCTGGGATGTTGTTTGGGCCTGCTGTTTTACAACGATCCTCTACAGTGTTCTCCTTACATCCACCATTGAAACACTAAGGGGCCGCTCATCCAATGAAGGTATGAACCTATTGGTGTGGGTAGTGTATATCTAAGAACATAGCCATGAATAAATAATGGTACAAAAACATTGTCCAAGAGAAACTTCTTCCCATCATCCAAGAACAATTTGGTGACAACCAATGCATTTTCCAGCATGGTGGAGTCCCATGGTGGAGCCATAAGGCAAAAGTGAAGACTAAGTGGCCCAGGGAACAAAACATTAAAATTTGGGTCCATGTTCAGGACACTCTCCAGACCTTAATCCCTTTTTTAATATTTAGTGGCCTATTTTACTGTACATTTAAATTTACTTGGGTTAATCCAAAGAACAACACCCAAAACAAGATAGTCTACTTGGACACTAATGTATTGTAGTAGAATGCTCTGCAAGAAAAACAAATCTTATGTGTGTTGATGAATTTACCTGGCATCCATTAAATGTTAATGCAAGTATGTGCGAGTATATTAATTAGAGAAAGAGAAATTAATGAAAAAGAAATAAAAGGAAAGAGAGACAAAAAACATGAGCTCAGTCAGTACAGTAAGCTAAGTCATGTCTCTGGCTCCAGGACAAAACAGTTTAATCGTTCTAATTTTCCCTTTACACTTCCTCAGAATTATTTGTAACTTCACACAATTCTAACCCCTTACCTCATGTATTCTCAACCTTATAGCAGGCAAAATGTTTGGTAACTGCAATAATTAGACCACTAGTAATTAGTTGTTTTTTAATCAATAGCTAAAATCAATCTAACTGAATGTTGTAAAAATGTGTGTGTATAGTAAGAAATACAATATCTGATAATGTATTTGATATTATCAAATATTAAGTATAAATTCAGCTTTATAAAAATCATTCGTTCAGTCCTAAGACAGTGATTCCTTAAACTGCTCCAACTGCAAATATGTGTGTAACAAATGGGGGGACTTGTATCCCATTCAGAGTGTGATCCTGCTTTTATTGCCCATGTTTCTTCATTTTTCCTATATACATGGAGCATGATGAAATCAAGATTATTGGTGTAACAAACCAAAGAAAACATGCTAAAACAAGTGCTCAGGAAACTTGTTAATGACTGACATCATGCCAGATTACTACCTTAGGAAGAGGTAGAGCCAACAGTGTTTCTTCATTGTGTATTTAAATAGTTTTTTCCCCCACTCACAGTCCCTGTTATACGTCTTGTTTTTTATTTTGACAGATTATTTTATATATAGAATAATTATTATTGTTGCAATGGAGATGTGGCTATGAGATGAAAACATGCTTACCTTACTTTATAAGAAGGTGATCTGATGCCACTTATTCATCCCTAAAACAGTTTTTAAATTCTCTTAGTCACAAACCATGCATCTTAACTGGTCAAATACTCAGACTTTTGGACTCAAATTTCATTAATCTTGTTTTTTGTTGTTGTTGATGTCTCACTCTTTTTGAAGTGGATGTGCGTAGATTTTTCCCTGCGCTCACAGCTATTGTTTAGTACTATGCAGTTAAACCGTTATTGCAGAAATAGCAATAATCATAGCTTACTTAAGTGATTACACTTTACTCCCACTGGCTACATATACACATATGATCCGAGCAATGTCAAGAATGCAAAGGGACAAATGTTCACTAGCCAGCGAAGCCGAGCGGCTTGTAGACGCAGCCGATCCCATCACGCTTCTGAAAGCATCCTGGGTAACAGTATCCCAAATGCCCTTCTCTCCGAACAATAGAATGATGAAGTCAGTGATCAGTTAATGGAAAGAAAGAGTGATTAATGTTTTTAGAGGTATGTCAGAGGTAGTGTAATACCACTACTACTACTACTAGTAGCAGTAGTAGTTTGCAGTTTTTTAATTCAATTAAAATTGAGTAAATGTAAATTTAAAAAAGATTGTTGGCGTTATAAGTTAACAGTTAGTACTAGATGCGAGAAAAATTACAAAATAGCCATAAGGAAACAAAGGTAAAAGCTTTCAAGATGCCAATCTCGGCTCTCTAAAAGTCTTGGATTCTTTTGAGACTGGTGAGAGACAGAGAGGGGAACAGAAAGAGACTATTGTCCATGCTGTGAGCTCAGCCCACATCTGCATCCTATTAGGTGGGAAAGAGGGAAACTCCACAGGGGCGGGGGGGCAGGTAAGAAAGCTCCTCTGCATCCATTGTCTCTCACTGCAGCCAAATGGTTTTGATTTCCCCATATACAGTAGATGATATCGACTCCATGACAAACTGCATAAAGAAGTATATCAACTTGTGTGTAGACAACACAAGTGAAGTTTTTCCCTAATAATAGCCCTGAATCACCTGTGATTTAAAAGAGCTGCTAGAGCCTTCACAATTGCTTCCATCTCACACCTCCCTAGTGTCTAATAATAGCAGATCACATTGTTCATATTTTTTACAACCGACCTCCCACAATAAACTTAACAGCTCCACCACAACTCCAATGGATCTTTTTCACCTTGTCAAGGTAACATGGAAGTGCCCTCTACCCTTCCCACCACAGGTTTAAAGAAGTCAGGTGAAGAGGACAGGGTGGTGTGAACAATGCCATTCATCATTTATCTTATTTAGTGAGCACTTTTTCATCTAGATAAAGCAGTTAGCACTGCGAGTATCTTGTTCTTTGATTTCTAAAGTGCCTTTAACACAATTCAACCTACAACCTACAATGCTGCAAGTGAAGCTCCAGAAGATCCACGTCAACACCTCCACAACCTCCTGGATTACTGACGGAGAGACCACAGTTTGTGCGGCAACAGGGATGCATGTCTGAAACAACAATCTTTTATGTACATATTTCTTTCTGGGTTGTATGGTGTTTTATTCCCGTCACATTGCTGAGCGCACAGTTTTGACATTTTGATGGCAGACAAAGCACTCCTCGTGTACTGTGTCTCCCCTGTCCACTTAACGTGCTTTCCATGCATGCACACAACATCTCTTTTCTGTGCATGCTCGACTCTGCCTGCACGCGCACTCACCTTTGTCCAGTGGTACAAAACTGTCACTAAACTAGCCACTCACAGACTTTCACACACTACATTCTTCTCTAATAAGCTGGCACGATTGTCCGCATAAAAGCACTCTACAAACAAAATTAAATTTAATTCTGTTATGTAGTCGATAGTGCTAGCTGATGAGAGAAGAAATAGCCAATCAGAAGTAGTGCGTGGAAGTCTGTGAATGGCAAGTTTAGTGGCAGTTTTTTTTTTTTAACACTGGACAAAGGTAAGCAAATCGTAGTCGAGCGCGCAGAGAAAAGAGATGTTGTAAGTGCGTGCAGGTAGAGTCGAACAAGATCAGCAGAAGGATATTACGTGCCTCCGTAAAAACGCTCGCCCTATCATCCGGAGATCGCTAGTTCGAATCCCGGGTGGTGCTGTAACCTCTCGCAGCCGGAGGTCTAGAGAGAGCTGATTGGCCGAGCTCTCTCAGAGGGGAGGGATGAGAGGTACTTAGTGCTCCCACATTAATCACGGCTCTACAGCCAGTCAGGGGTGTCTGTGAGCTCGCGCAATGGAGGGAGTGGATAGCGCTGTCCTCTGAATGTGTTACGCCGCCTCCAATGGTGCGCGAGCGAGCAGTTCGAAAAGATGCGGTCGGCTGGCATCACGTGGTTCGGAGGAAACACGTGATAGTCTTCGGCCCTCCCGGCTGAGTGGTAGTAGTAGTCTTAATGTGGGAGCCCCCTAGTGACGGGGAGTAATTGGACACGACTAAATTAGGGAGAAAATCGGGGGAAAATCCCCCCCCCCAAAAAAAGAAGGATATTACGTGAATGCGCGGAAAATGTTGAGCATACAGGGGAGACATTGCACGTGCAGAACAGAGTTGTTGAGCGCACAGGGGAGACACATCTGATCAAATGCAGATGCATGATTCGCAAGAATCTAGATTATCCACAACCCATTCTCAGTTTCCACCTCATCATGACATACATAGCATAGATAAATACAGTCAATCCACAAGTACAGTAAAGGCATTTCCTGTATAAGGACACTGAAGTCTAGAGAATGAATCTTGCTGATCTTGGTAATTTTGAAATCTTCGGTCATTCTTAAAACTTGCATGTGAATGGAGCGCTAAGTGCAAAAAACTAATGCCGCCTCCGGGTGAATTGCACTCCGGGTGCAATTCCGGGTCCCTAATTTAGTCGTGTCCAATTACTCCCCGTCACTAGGGGGCTCCCACATTAAGACTACTACTACCACTAGCCGAAGACTATCACGTGTTTCCTCCGAACCACGTGACGCCAGCCGACCGCATCTTTTCAAACTGCTCGCTCGCGCACCATTGGGGGCGGCGTAACACATTCAGAGGACAGCGCTATCCACTCCCTCCGTTGCGCGAGCTCACAGCCTCCGGGTGCTGCAACAGCAGCAGTGCAATTCTGGTTGTGTAACATCTGTATCAGGAGAGTGTTGAGATCAGCTAAGATAAAAAAAAGATTTGTCGCCTCACCTGTCAATCAAATCAAAATACCCCCTCCTTGTCTATATGTTAATCCTGCCCTTTTTAATGCTCCTCTCACCTAAGGATTCTGTATTTCTCCCACTGGTTCTCATTTTACTTGTTTACTATATTTCTACTACTTTTTACTTTTTTTACTTTCTTTCTCATATTTTCTAAAAAGAAATCTCTCTCTTCCACCCTACCTCCTCAACCCCCAATGCCTTTCTTTCCCCTCCTATGAATGCTAATGCATGGCCACCACTTCGCAGGGTTTAACAGTGACTCGACTCAGCCAGTGCATGTGACACAGACTTTATTAGTAATTATGGGACTTGTGTATGCTGTCTTGGTGAACTAGACAGATTTACTGTACAATGCACCCATTAGAGCAAGTACAAGTTTGTGCATGATTTGAGTCCTTTGTGAAACAGAGAGATTAAAGATCAGTATCAGAAGAGAAAAAACAAAGCATTAGCTCAATCAGCAATGAAAGTTGATTCATAGCTCTGGCTTAAGGAGAGAACAGTTTAATGATTCTTATTTCCACCTAATGCAACCCCAGAATGAATTGTGGGCCATGTTTCTCTGTCCCTCCACAACCTGATCCACCCGTAACCTTGGCCCAGTTAATCTTATCTCCATGAATCCTAACATAATGCAAGAATGGAAAATGTTCACCTTGATCCTGCATGTCTAACATTAGGCATTCTCTTTAAAAAAATTTGAGTGAATGTAATGTATCACTTGAACACTAGTAATGACTTAATTACTAATACAGTATATATCATATATTATTCTTTTGATTGTGTAAAGCTGCTTTGCGACAAAGACAGTAGTTAAAAGCGCAATACAAACAAAACTGAATTTAATTGAATATCAATAGTTCAATCAATAGTTAATAGTCAATGTAATTGAGTGTTGTGAAAATGTACAGTAAAAAATGTTGCACATAGAGTAAAAAATACAGAATCATTCTTTGACGTTAGCAGATATTAAGCATAAAATCAGCCAATTTGTGATCATGAAAAATTTGACAAAAAAGAGTGTTGATTAAATCTAATAAGGATTTTTCCATAGATTTGGCACTACTTTGCAGTGTTGCTCTAACAGCTAATTTGTTTGTAAAACCTAGGTGGAATTCCTTCCTATACAGAGTGTTTCTGACTCTTCTGACATCAATACTATAGGTGTAACAAACAAAAGAAAACATGTTAAAACAAATACTTAGCCGGGAACTTGTTGATTACCAAAAATCATGCCAGGTGACTCTACATGTACCTCATGCAGAAGGCTGTGAGACGACACCAAGACTGTTTCTTTATTGTGTATTTACCTATTTTTGACCTATTATGAGATTTTTTTTTCTCACTTGCAGTACCCGTTATAAACAAACAAACAAACAAATCTTCCTGGTACGTTTGGAAAGGACTTTATATATCAAGATATACTGTTCATCATAGAAATGGCATTACGGATTGTAATATGTTTTTGCTCTTGCATTAGTCAGTTTTGAGAAAGTAAGCCCATACTCCATTCAGTATCTCTGAATCAAAGTAAAGCAACTACTCAGCAAAAACACCATAAAGTTCACAACACAAACTCACACTATTGTACATTTCTTTTAAATGGTATTTGATTCAGGTTACACAACTTACACACATGTTAAGTAGACAGCTGATGGCAGAAATTATACAATTGTGCCTCACTGCTTCTGTATTAACCAAAATTTTGCTAACCTTACCCTCTGCTCTCAAAAATAAAACTGTTAATGATTAAAACTGTTTGTTGTTGTTAGAATGGACAAACAAACAATAAAACAAATAAGTCAGGGTAAAGAGTGAATTAATGAGTAAATGAATAAATAATTCACTGGTTCTCAAAGATAAAGGTCATTACATAGTTTTATTTGTCTTCTTTAGACTTATATTCATCAGCTAAAAACATACTTTCTCATGCTCCCTCATACAACACAAAAAAAAGCTGTGTTGGTGCCCTCTTTTGGAAATGGCATGAATGCACACATGGTATGACTTTTAATTTTATATGAGTAATCTGCTGTAAAACATTAGATTATTATCCACCAATAATACATCAGATGATCATATTAATTGTAAATACTGAATTTCCCTAAACACAAGCACACAGAAAATGACTATGAATTACCAATATGTATTCCTGTAAAAGACAGATTTTTTTATTACCAGTATTTTCTCTTAATGGCTTTTATCTTTATTTATTTGTTTAGTTAGTTAGTTAGTTAGTTAGTTACAATACTGGGCAACTCATTGTTATCAAACTGCATTTTAATATTTAATGGCCTGTTTTCTGTTCAGTAGCAGTGCTACTGGCAATATACAGAAGAAGAATGACAACATGGAAATGTGTTTATCACCTCAAAGCATGACGTTTGGAGAGCCTTCATGAGGGTGAAGACCAGGAAAGCAGCAGGACCTGACAGCATTTCAGTCCTCACAGCATGCACACCAGCTCGTGTTCAAGGGTATATATTTAACCTCTCCTTATCCCAACCAGTAATCCCCACATGCTTCAAAGCGTTCATTATTGTTCCGGCCCCAATGAAACCTCATCCTGCCGGCCTCAATGACTATTAGTCATTACCTACTTTGAAAGTGCGTTGAAAGATGGGTCAGATACTTTTTCTCATCATTATCATTATCTTCATAACCAGATCGTGCCTTCTCACACCTTCTAAACACAACATAATTTCTACTATCAGCTCCTGCATCCAAGGGTCATTCCTGAGACTGAGATTCCTCTGGGTACTCCAGTAAACTGCAGATGTAAACTGCAATCTGTGTGCAGATTTCTGTGTTTTCATCCAGAGTGTGTTTCTGCCTTTTTGCCCTTCTCCCTGCAATACGCTCTGGAACCAACACCACTGTAACTTGGAAACACGATTTCTGAAGGTAATTCACATGAAAAATTAGGAAGATTCTGCGACTATGTAGTAAAAGTGAACAATTGTTGGAACGCATGGTGGTGTTTTATCTTTGTTTAGAGTTAAGGTCCCACACCTTTGGACACACCTACTTTATTTATTCTATTTCCTCATTTTTACTACATTCATTTGTATAGCGAGTTTCAAACAGGAAAAAAAAATATGCTAAAATGAGTACTCAGCAGATATTGGAACACCTTCAACATTGAAATCATGCTAGGTAGTGATCTCTTGAAGGAGGTTTAACCAACACCAAAAGTGTTTTGCCATTGTGTGTTTTTGTCCACTTACAGGTATTGGCAAATGTTTGTTATTGTGATTTACTTAAATCAGAATTTCTAAATTTCAAAAACACAAAAGGTATCTCATAATACGTGTCATAATATGTCTTTAAGAATGGTGACATATTTTTGGAAATGGCTCAAAACTTCTGTATTAACTAACCTTAACCTCTCCTCTCAAAAATAAATCCCTTCATTTTTCATGTCTTTTTGGGATAAAACCGTCTGTTGTTAAAATGGACAAATGAGCAATAAAGCAAATAAATAGGTAATGAGTAAATTAACAAGAAAATGCATTTAAAAAATCACTGAATCTCACTTTCTCTCTCTCTGTGTTGGCACACCATCTATTAGAAATGAGGATGCACATGGTGTAACTGATTTAATTTTATATCCGTAATCTGATATAAAATATTAATTATGATCCACCAATAATATAAATGATTATTAGATTTCTATTTTTTTATTTAGACACTGAATTTTCCTACACCCTTTTTTAATTATTTAAAAAAATATGTTATCAAGGGATTACAATTTTCTTATACAGTGGAACCTTGGATTACGAGCATAATTTGTTCCAGAAGTGGGCTCGTATTCCAAAACACTCGTAAACCAAATCATCATTTCACATAAGAAATAATGAAAACTCAAATTATTCGTTCCACAGCCCCAAAAAATAAATACATAAAAATAATTAATACCATCTATAAAATGAAAATAAAACAAATGAATCTGCACTTTACCTTTAAAAAAAGTACAAATAAATCCTGACAGATAAGTGTTTCCGTTGGTGCGCACAGGCACCGTGTGTGTGTGTGTGTGTGTGTGTGTGTGTGTGTGTGTGTGTGTGTGTGTGTGTGTGTGTGTGTGTGTGTGTGTGGAATTAGCCCCTTCCCTCGCCTCGTTTTACACAGTAACACTCCTCCTCCCTCTCCCCACCTCGCTTTTTAAGATTCACAACAAACACACACAACGGAAACACCGTTTTAAGAGGAAAAAATCTCTCTGAGACTGGCATGAGCGTATATTAACAGACTCACTTTTTAAGTTTCACAACAAATGCATAAACACAGTGGAAACACCGTTTTAATGGAAAAAAGCAAGACTGGCATGAGCGAATACTAACAGAATCACTTAAGTTTCACAACAAACGGACACACACAAACACAGAAACACCGTTTTGACAGGGAAAAAAGGAAAAAAGAAATCTCTCTGACCTGGCGTTAGCACATACTAAAGCAATCACTTTTTAAGTTTCACAACAAACATACACACACAATGGAAACACCGTTTTAACAGGGAAAAAAGAAATCTCTCTGACCTGGCGTGAGTGCATACTAAGGGAATCACTGCGGTAAAGTAAAAAAAACAAAAAACAAATAAACCAGCACCTTACCTTTGAAAAGAATCGCGACAGAGCAGAGTTTCTGTGTGTTTGTGAAGCCGGGGAGGGGGTGAAAAGGCGAGAGAGCGTCTGTGCGTGTGTGTGTGTCGGTGTCAAATTGCGCGGGCACACTCATAAGAGACGAGCAGAGTTTCTGTGTGTTTGCGAAGCCGTGGGGGGAGGGGCGGAGGGGGATAAGGTGAGAGAGTGACGCTCGGTGTCAAAATAAGAGTCGAATGTGTGATGCATGATACTCGGTTTCCGAATAAAAAATTATTAAAAATCTTTGCTCGGTTTGCGGAACACTCGTAAACTGTTACTCGCAATCCGAGGTTCCACTGTACTAGTATTTCTCTTAATAGGAAATTCTTTTTTTCTGTTACAGTAGTGGGCAACTCATTATTATGGATCTTGAGACACTATCGTGTTCTACTGGTGGAAAGTTCAACAACATTTTTTTAGGTACACTGTGTTGGTGGATTTACTCCACACAAATTAAAACTTAGTGACATAATGCGTGTGATAAATATTCCCTACCTACAATACCAATCAGGAATATTCACCGGCAACAGGCGAACCACTCTCAAACTCGGTCAGAGAATAATTCAGCACTCAATTTAGAGCCAGTCCTTGAGAATTTAGCCACCGGAGTCGTCTCTCCCAACCCCCCAGAGTGCACTTACTGCACTACAGCACTTTGGGGCACTAGAATCACAATTCTAAAAAAAACTTTTATCTTTTATAAAATGCAAGCAGTTACATCTTAAGCAACATAGAGCAATATTCAATAAGATAGACGAGAATAACTAAGAAAATTGTCCAAAAGAAAATAAGATATGAGCATGAGAACATTCTAGTTGTTGATAATGTCATCAATGGCTTCTGCCACGGTTTCCGCCTGACCATGCTGACCAGCCACTTCTCTTTCCACAGCAGTTGCAGGAGTTGAGAACTGGAGTGAAAGCCACTCTGAAGTTCCTACTGCAAGAGCCTGGAACAAATTCTTCAGAGTCTTCTCCTCCTGAACCACCATTCTTGTTGCACCTCTTTCAGAAGCATATTTCGCTTGGGACATAAAATCACCTATAGTTAGCTGGGACATATAAGAACTCAAAGCATTAGCACGGTCCATAAGAGTACAAGTAAGTGGAAGTTTTTATTCCCTATTGAAACAGAGAAATTAATAAATAAATAGAATAGGGAGACAAAAAAGATGAGCTTCATCAGCAGGCTAAGTCAGGCTCTGGATCCATGACAAAGCAATTTAATTATTTTGATTTTATCTTCATAGCTTATGTTTAATTGTGGACCATGTCTCTCTATTCCACCAAAACTTGTAACTTGATTGTGCCTTAACCTTGTGCCAAATTTAACCCTAACCATGCATAAACACCAACCTCACTAAGTTATTACTAGTAGGCAAAATGTTTTGTTGACACAATATAACACTTGAACACTAGTATCCAGAGTATCCACTAGTATCCTGTCTTCTTACCAGTAGTGTTTCAGACAACTGATGTATAGAAAGATATCTTAAAAACTAAATGAAGCAATGATTACATTAGATTACACAAGATTCTGTCACTATCCAGTGAAAGAGGACACCCATTGGAACACGTGGTGGTGGTGTTATAGAACATGTAGAATTATACAAAAAAATGTGTAAAACAAATGAAAAATTAAGTTTCTACATGCTTAAACAAGTTCTCAGCAAAAAAAGAAAAAAATTCAGCCATATTTCTGTAGAAGGATGGGCAGCTAGCATATGCCTTGTCATGTCAGCATGTCAGTCCATATGATAAAATCTGTTAACTTACTATTATGTCTTCTGACACTCCCTTTTAAATGCCATCAAACATGAATTCCCCGCAAGTCTCATAATTAGCCCAGCTGTTGCCAAGACCTCCAACGATAAAAAAAAGTCCTCCTTGGGGCACATATTTAATAATCTGTCCAAAATGGCTGAAGTTAGCAACTTGAAATTTTTAGGGAGGCAAGATTGGTCACTTCCATGTTGCATAAACTTCAAAAGTAGCTGCTTTGGCATTTTCTGTATTATATTGCCATCCTGTCCAATAGACAATACAGGCAGTTGTCTAGGGCCCTGACTTACAATAAGGGCCACGCGCACGTTATTAAAAGCATTTTCTTCTTACCACAATAGAATGCGATTACATAAAAACATCATTGTACTCGCAACACACAGATCCATTAAACATGATACAATTCACAACAATAGTGAGAAAAAAATACTAAATAAATAAATAAAACTAAATAAAAGGATAGTTCTGTATAATGATGCATGACAAATTGCAGAAAACTATAATAAATACAAACAACAGTATAAATAAAAGCATGAAAGATTTGAAACATACACAGAAGCACCACTAATTTGCATAACATCGCCTGCAATATCCTGGGACAACTGTAGTGATGTTATGATTGTTCACATAGATTCCACTATACAGTATCACTTCAAGTTGCTCACGTTTGACAGAAAGTCAAAAATGACGTAAAATTGTCCCTTTTTAGATATGGGACATTTATGAATATTTCATTGTTTATTAGGCAATTGTATGACAGAAAAGGTACATCAAAAATTTACCTCATAAAGTTCCTCATTTTTTAATCTATAATGTAATATGGATTTGTGTATTGCCTCTCACAGACAGACTTATGTCACATATGAGTAGGGTTGATAAGGTTCTAAAGTAGAGAAGTGTATAGGCTAAATGTGTAGTTAATGGCTGTGCATGATAGTGGTGTGCACAGTTGTTGACTTAAAGAGTGAACTTAAATGAGCATGTCTATGCATGAGTGCTCGTGAGAGTGAGTCCTCTCTGTCATTTGGTGTTGCTACTGTACGTTACCTAATACACTATTAATTTAGATTTAATTATATTTGTTTCATGTACATCTATTTTGTTTACTTTTCAAGCACACTTGTACATAAATTTGCATTAACTTACTTTGCAATACTTTATTTGCAAACTTGCACATTTGCATACATTTATACACTTAAATATTGTCATTTTATGTGATGTGTTGAAGTTGCCATGACAGTTATTTACACCAGTGGGCCCAGTTTTCATGATCTCGCCTAGGGCCTCACAACCCCACAGGCCAGCACTGATTATATGTATACCATTAAAAAAAAATAAAGAAAGAAAGAAAAAAGAAAAAAAAATATATATATATAAATAAATAAATAAATAAATAAATAATAATAATAATAATAATAATAATAATAATAATAATAATCAGCATGAATACTGTGTTTTGGTCGTAATATGTACACTTGTTTGAAACCAACCAAGTTTTCATTATCAAGGTCTGTCAAAGAGTACTTGGGATTTTTTTTTTTTGGCTTCCAGTTCCTTGAAAGAATCCCTTTTTAACACATGAAATCATATTAAAAAAAACAATACCCAGCTTTAGGTGATCGCTTGTTATTGATATAACCCATTACATAAAAGAAAAATTTTGCACAGAACAGGGTCAGTAAATGAAACCTGATTAGAAAGTATTGCAGTATGTGCTGTTCTTTTTACAACCTTTTAAAATAATTTTAGATAATGTGACTAGCTGTTTCTGATAACATGGCAGGCAATGTGGGTTATGTAAAGGATTGTAGTGTACATATAATTTTGACAAGCGGTTGTATATTTGTATTCATGGAAAGCATATTTTTAAAGCATGCTTCTCTGGTGTCCATACAGGACTTCACGAAAAAATCAATCACTGCGTTTGCTATTATTTAAAAAACTTATTTCATAAAAAGAGCAGATCAGTACTGATTGAGTTGAGTGTAGGTATATGTGTGAGCTCAGATGAGGGTGGGTTGCCAATCCAGTACATAAATAGCATGTTAGATTAATAAAACTTTATGAATCTAACTCAGTGGATACCGCCGGTGGCCCAACGTTGGTCCAACAATGTCGCCTGTGTAGCCTATTCTCCATGATACGCGACAACACTTCTCTGCATTCACTGTACCTAACCAATGCTGAGTGTGTGGGCGCATGTCAGGAAGTATCACCACTTTCCATGTATGAACAACAATTACAAGGACAGATATTGCTTTTTTTGAGGATTGCTAGCTATTTGTGAGTATAATTCTGTTTCCTAAATATTGGTCATATAACTATGAATATTAATTGATTAATGATACTGTAACTAAATAATTTGTAAGAAAACAAACACTTTGTATGCTGCCAAAAGACTTAATATTACTGAAAGTACTTGTCCTATCATCATAAATTATATCTAAATGGATTTATGTCAGCTAAACAATTATGATAATGTCTTGTTATTCATTTCAGTTTTCTCTGTTGTTATTTATGACTAAATGACAGTTGCAGGTGTAAAAGTTAAAAAAAAAATGTAATGATAAATGTTAAATTCATCATGCTTTCTGCTCAACTGTGAACACTGTCAAACATGTCATTGGGTGGCGCTTATCTCTAGAGAGGAATCTAAAACTCCACAGAGGCCAGGTGCTGCTGATTAAATTATGCAGCCTAGCTAAACACAAGCTAAAGTTTTGTCTCTTCTAACTACAGGTGGGTTCATATTCCTCCAAATAAGATATAAATACCCTTTACATGGGTAAGACATAGGAGTGTTTAGAACATGTGGTGGTAACATGAAAAGCTTGGAGTTAGTAGTTTTGCCAAACTTTTAAACTATTTAAAGAAGCAAGTTGGCCAGTTCTGTTGCACTTGCTGGTTCAGTCATTTATTCCAAAATAGACACATATAATTATAGACTCTGCCCATTAATGAATCATTGACTCATCATTGTCCAATTGATTGTTTTTCAATGAAACAAGTTGGTCAAACAAAATTAAAACACACAAGCTTTACATAAAAAGTTCCATATTACATATACTTCCCAAAGTTACAATCATGATTTGCATGGATGGGTTCAAAGGTGTATGTCCAGTCCTTCTGTAATTATATATATAGAGCACAGACCAAACATTGCTCACAAAGCTACTGCATAGTCACTAAGGCCCTCATGGACTATAGTCCTCTTCAACACCACAGCAACTAACAGCTTGTTCATGCTCATCCAGGAGCTTAAAGAATGCCAACTGTCTCACCACTGAACCAATCCTCCACAGCAGCTGGTTAAAGAAAATGAGAAGTCCTGTAAAGACAATTATTAATGCATTTCACAGAATATCTAATTAGGATAAAAACAAAACATCAATGACATACCACAATTGTTTGTAAATTAATTGTGGAATTCTAATTATATTCTATGAAAGATTGTGATGGATTTGTAACAAGGTTGTGAATCAAATATATACCTCATAAATTTACCTGATGCGTCATGTGATAAGTTTCACACTTAAATTACCAGTTAAGAAATCTTAATTCAGGAGTTACTTATTACACTTTCCTGATACACCACCAAATTAGCTGCCAAACGAACAGCATTTTTCATGAGAATCACATGATAAAGTATTAAAATGCCATTACTCCTTAACTGTTTGTTTTTCACAAACTTCCATTTGATAGGTATTTGCATGCCCATGTGTACCAGGGGCTGTTACTGGGAAAAAAAGACAAGGCGTCAATGGGCAAAAAAAAGTTATGGAAGTTTAGCTAGCTCATTCCTGTAAATCTTGCTTGTGCCACTCATGTACTACCTTACATTAGAGTCTACATTAGTTTCTCGTAGTATAGTCTTTGTGAAAGCATCAATGAGGGAAAGGTGTGATGGTGACTGGTGTCACATTAACTCAAGAGAGAACAACCCATTGTTGGGGTGGCTGAGATCCTTTTCCATCTTCCTGGTCTAGCATGTCTTGCAACATTTACAGTACTGTAGAAATGCAGGTAAGGGAGCTTGAGGCAAATGATGCAGTCTGCCGATTGCACCACCATCTGTAGGGCTCTCCTGTTGTACATGGTGGTCCCAAAGCTGGTTGTGATGTTTGTCAGGATGGTCCTATAGAGCAGGGATAAAAGTTCCTAAGCTCTTTGGGTGGCAGTCAAGTGTACAAGTTGATGGAGACAGGCCTTTTTCACCATAGTCTTGATCTGACAGTACTAAAACAGGTCCTGGGTGAATGTGAATTACAAGGTACTGGAGGGTCAATTTATTTTCACATCTCAGTTCTCCAGATTTTAATCACCTCATTGTTAGAGACCAGGCTCATATTTGGTGTGATGTGAATTATAGAATTAAAAGATTAGTCAGCAAACAGCATTTTAAAAAAACAATCCCCCTTCCTACTGCCTAGGTCAGTGTTGTATTAACTGCTGACAATTTACACAAGTATAAAATAGCCAATGGTTGAAAACCTCAATAAAAGGAGAACAGTCATTGGAACATGTGGTTTCTTTGTCCAAGACTAGTGTCCCAGTCAAGAGTTTAAACACCTACCTCAGACTTTCATGCATTGAACTTTAAAAAAATTAAAAAAAACAACCAAGACTGAAATCATGACCTTTTATTTATAGTCAATAGCAAATTTGCTATTGACAACAGTAGTAATCATAAGTGTATTGATAACACTACTCCCACTGACTAAACACTGGTTTACTTGGTCCCTGCAATACCAACTGGAGAAGATAAGGTCATCTAGCCAGAAAAGCCAAGCTGCTTGTAGACACAGTCAATCTCATTGACAACGACATCCATCACCTTTCTGAAAGCAGCCTGGGTAGCAGCATCCCACACACTCTTCTCCCCAAATACCTTAATGATGACCTCAGTAATCAGCTGATGGAAAGAAATTGATGGCAATTCAAGGCGATTGTGTGTAGAGCACCAAAGTAAAAAGTGTAAATAGTGTCATGTTACCTTGAAGTTGTTAAGGGCGATCTTGTGTTTATTAGCATGCGTTGTAGCCAGTGGTTTGATAACTTCATTAGATCCTTTTGCCTTGAGGATTTCACCCAGTTTTGTCAGAACTGTTTTGCCATGGTCAGCAATGGCTGCATTTCCAGCCAGATCACTACTCGAGATCGCCACAAACTTGGGGAAGAATTTCTGGGTGTCAGGGTGCTCTGTGAACAGACTATCCAGAGTGCATGTAATGATTATGCAACAGAATTTGGAGCTATACATTAACATTAGACAGATGGATTGAGAAATAACTGAATAAAAAATAAAAAAAAAATCTATCAAGATTGTAATCTAGGCTTTCAAGGCTTCCTTCAAGATACAAAGGAAACCATTTGAAGAGACAGATGTCCTCATCCCTTCCCCCAAATACACTTAACATTTAGTTACTGCACATGAAAATACAGCCACACCTCCCTCGGATGATGACAATAAGCAGCACAGGTCATTAATAGCTATTACAAAATAAAAAAAAAATTGCTGGGTTAATCTTTGTGCTATGATGTTTGACTTGCCAGGAGAAAGTTATTGGAATAGTTTGGTACTAACCGAGTCAGAACCTCTCCTCCATAGCCAGCAAGGTTGCTCTCCACTTTCCCCCAGCTGGCCAGAATCAAATCACAGTCACACATTGTCTGCAGATGAAGGAAAACAGCATGTGGTCAAATACTATCTTAGGAATTAACAGTACAAACATGCTACATTTTTTCTGAGGGCAAATACCCAAGAAAGAGGTCTTTATTTACTGCTTAAAGATTACAGCTAACTCACTGGCAAAGATATCCATGTCATGAATGTCCTCTAGAACAGAAAACAGTCTACATGCAGGTCTTGCTCAATCACATCTGGACATGGTGGTACCAGTGAAACAGTGCTGGAGGAAACCATTTGTATTTGAATACAAGAGAATGGGCAAGCTTCAGAGTTTTGAATTTAGGCAGCTACAGGTAGCAGGTAAGTGTAGAAGAATTTAGGAAGGGCGAAATGCTGTGCAGCTGCCTAGGATGAACAGACAATGAATAATTGAAATAAGGGACTGGACAAGTGCTTGAGTAGCACAGATGGAGAAAAATGGATGAATTCTTCTGATAAAGACAAACTTGACAAGAGCATGCATAGTCTTGAATGGGAATGGAAAATGAAAGTGGCATAATTTCAGTTGCACCACCTGGAATGAAAGGCAGTTCAGTTTTTACTGAGATTAAGTTTGTGGATGTGATGCCTGCTAAGACGCAGGTGCACAAGTGTAATGGAGGAAAGAAGGAGTTGATCTGCATAACCATCTTATGAAAAGGCATGCAAGGATAAGACACTTCAGGTATAAAGTGAGAGGACAATGTACTGAAAATGTTGGAGTCTGTGGAGAAGATGTCAAACTATGCCATGCCACCTCATACAACTGATCTAGATAGGATTCATGGTATGGAAATGCTCCTAACTTAAAGGATAGAAAAGAATCGTGGTTCACTGTCAAATGCTGCCAAGAGGTTCAGGAGGATGAGAATGGAACAGTTAGACAATCTAGCAGTATGGAGTTTCTTCATTCACAGAGTGGAATAACCTTCTGTGAATCCTCAAAAAGGAGTGCAATCAAGCTTGTTCTGAGAGAGCCAAGACTTAATACAAAGCACTTTCAAGAATTTTATAGAGAAATGATACAGGCAGACATTCTTTGGTGTCTGATGGATTCAGCAGGGGTTTCTTGAGGATGGGCGAAATACAATTGCCTTCTTAAATATAAAGACTATATGGAAAGGTTGATAAATGTAATGAAGGACAGGAGGTCTTGTGAGATTGCCTGGAGGTATTGGACAACATGAATCTTTGTCACATTGGAAAATTGTGCTAGTGGAAGAGAAAGAGGGTCCTAATTTGTACTTTAGAGGTTGGTGGTTTAGAAGACAGGGAATAGGAGGTCCATGGATGAGGAAAGGAGAGAAAAGAATCTGTGGCCATTTCTAATGCTAGAGAAAAGAAGTCTGGGTGGGATAATGGGGTAAAGGAAGTAAAAGGACTGGGTGACAGAGTTTCAGCAGTTAAAAGAAATTGGTTTTAGGCAGGATAGGAAGTGTGAAGGATGGCAGCTAGTGATCAGATGAAGTGACAGTATGAAGTGGGATTACAGATTACATTACAGTGAACTTTGTAGCTGGAGAGGGACAGGAGAAAACCAGGTCCAGAAAATTTCAAATACAAAGAACCACATCAATTTCAAGTCATAGCAACATAGTGGGCAAAGAGCTGAGGTTGAAGGTTGTGATAGGTTGAAGGCACATGACTTACTAGGGCCAAGAAAGCAAGTCATTTCTCAGCTCTCACTGGTGCAGGGCAAATTGATGTAGCGGAAACATACATGTTGCTAAGCCCTTCCCACAAGTCACACCTTAAGAGTGACTGAGTCTACTCTTGATTAATCACCTGAGAGAAGTTAATTCAGATATATTTCAATCACACTACAACCAACAATATTGGGTACACAATATAGCACCAACTGTGTCAAAATAAAAAGAAATGCTACCTTACCAGTGGAGAATAATCCAAGAATTTTAAAAGCACATGCACAGTCCTGTGCAACCTATGAAAACCCATACCTAAATGCACATCTCTAAGAATATTAAAAGTTTCATTGATTATCTAAAATAAATTATTAAAGTGAAACTTAAAATTGTGAACATGCTTACAGCCTCTGCATATTTGAGACTTGTTTTGCAAAACTGACCAAAATGCCATCTGATAAGAACCCCAAGGCCTGAAAGATAATTTCACACTTACCAGAAGTGTTCCAATCAGCCACTATACAATTTTAAACCGTTCTTCAGTCTTCATGTGGCACTATGTTCTGAATTTGGCCTTTTATACTCTGGGCCTTACAATTGTTTGTCCTCTCACCTGTCAATCAAACAGGTTTCCACTGTTGTTCTATGTGTTAACCCCATCCCCTTTTTAATACTCCTCCCACTGAAGGATTCTATGAGGAATCTCACCCAGTGGTTATAATTTTTATTCTCATTTGTCCTACATTTTTATTACTTTCTCACCTATACCATGTCTATCTGTCAGGATTTTAAAAGATTGCAAGAATTGTAAAGTTTTTATGATGAATTAAATGAATAAGAATTAATATCCACCACACTTCGATACACTAACCGGCCACATGCATGCACGCATGATGTGTCTGAAGATCTCTGTTTATTATCAGCAAAGAAAGCATATTTTACCAATTGGCCAGGTGCCTTAAGTCATGTACGTCTCATACAATAAAAGAACCAGTCATCAACATGTATGTTAACATAGGGGGACCCAGGGACAGACAAATGATAGGAAATATGTTAGCATTTTCCAGTTTAGCAAAATGGTTCCAAAAGACACAAGCTGATTGTATGTATATTTGTCTGAAAACAGGCTATAATAAGTGTTAACATGTAAGGAATCATGAAGCACAATAAGGGGGTTTTATGGGCACAGAAACATGGAAACAGAATTTACTATGATTATCACTGAACTTGACAATAAATAAACAGTCATAGAATAGATATACAAAAACAAATGTGAAAAATTAAACTAACCAAAACACATGTCTGTGTGAAAATGAGAAACGTCGCCCCCTTTTATGGTGTCTTTATGATGCATGTTCTGGTAGGCTACGGGAACTGAAAATTAACATTCTCCTCTTGTGACTACCCTGTTCAACTATGGAGATAGAGCCCTGAACTCCAAATCTTTGCTTAAGAGTTTAGCTGGGCATCTCTAGGACTTTTGGTCTTTTGTGTGCATTCAAAACCAGTTCACCAGTCCTTTATGCCAGACATCTCCCTCCACACTTGACTAGGAGAGTGTAAGGGTTTTTATACATAATGTTAGGACATTATACTACACGTCCAGCGTTTGGTATGATTTAGTGTATCTTACCAATTCTGTTCATCTCGCGGCCTGACGATGATAATACAAAATCTGGTATTTACCTAATTACAGTGTATGAGCAAGGTAACGTAAGATCTGGGCAAATGTTTAAACTTTAAAATACATGAGCAAGACAACAGTTCTTTATGAAGAAACATTAATTTATTTGACTAATCTAACGATACATGAAACTATGCTACTTGAACACACGCACACACTCATACACACACACACACACAAATATATCAGCAGTTTTGAGGGTGAAAGTTAACGAAGTTTATTTAGTATTGCTTACTAGATCAACGAAAGTCACAAGAGCAGACTCTTGGATTTAATCTTACGGTTTGGTTATGAAATGAGCACCAATTTTCAGCAAGGTATGCAGCTTTGATGGTATACTTCTGTTACATTTTGTTCTCATCTTGTGGAAGGGAAACATGGCATTGCTGATTGGTTGGTGCGCTGTGGTTGAAATGACGTCTTTCGGGAAAGCAGTTCGGTGAGGCTTGTTTGCCTGGTTACCAATGGCGGCGCTCTGGAACTTCTTCTGAGGGTTTCTTCGTTGCAGACATTTTGTGTTCTGGCATGGTGTCTTGTTGAGAGTTCGCGAAGAGCAGATGACGTCAGTAAAGGCGATACAGTGCCCGCAAGGGCAGAAGCCCGAGCGGCGAGCTTGCTTCCTTTAGACGTCCATGATGAAGACCGAAGATTCGACGATGACATGTAGAAGTAGATGTGTTTGGACGTGTTCAGACACTGAGTTTTGACCCTTTGTGTCAGACCGTCCCACGGATGATTGGTCCAATCAGATGTGGTTGCGGGGCTTAGCCATGCCTTACGTGGTTTCCCCCTTTTTTTGCATACATTAGGCCGGGTTTCGGTTGTCACGTGGAGCCCGTCCGATTGAAGTTTTTAATACCTTTATGATTTTTCATGAGATCTTATTCATGCTACTAATTTTCCATGTACATAAACGTTCTTTGAATGAAACAAGCTCTCGATTGATACCGCACATCCTGTATCTTACACTCATTTATGCCTTCATTTAATAAAAGGGGTTTGTAAATGCTGATAATACCTTTAAAGTTATGTAGAATAATCAAATATAACACACAGATATAAAACATACTGAATATATGCATATAGCATTTTGCCCTACTGGCTCTCTTTAAAGATTGTTTAAATAGTGTCTCTGCCGTATGCCTCTTTGTTCATTGAAAGGCATGTGGAGGAACACAAAACATCCTGTGTTCTGGGGTCAATGAGATGGTCAGTGGTCTGAGTTAGGGAGGGTTTTTCCTCCACTCAGAGGTGTAAAACTGCCTCCTTTGTTTATCAGATTGCCAATTTACATCGTTGGAGTTCGAGGTCACCTGGACTTTTATGGCTCTAGACGTAGAGACTTCTTTTCCCAAGCTTGGTTAAGTTTCCCGCTTCTTCATTGTCTCAAAGGGCAGATAAGATTAACGAGATTGCGCCATGGAGGCTGGGAGAGGTTCTGGAACGTGATTGTTTGCTCTCTTTGGAGCCCCTACGAGAGAGTAACATGCTTCATGTCTGACAAATCTGCATGTACTTTAGGTTTAGATACTTAAGGTGCTACCTATCAATCTATCAAGCATGTACAATTTCCCAATGTGTGGTTTCATGCTACAAGTTTAATTTTTTTTATGTGGTAGGATGTGAATAAGAGAGTCAATGTCCAAACCCTACAGAGGGTGGTATCATCTGCACTGAGCTCCCTGACCTGTTAACCTAAGGCCAGGTAGCAATGGATCTCAGACTTGACTTTGTTTACTTCCCACCTGTTTGATGGAGCACATTATTCGGCACACTGGAAAATTGCACACGGCTCATACGTTGTGCATCTCTTGTTCTTTCACATAAAATGAGGACTAACTTTCACTTTAGAATATGGACAATAACACTGCTGCTGTCAAGCACATAATTTCATTCCATACTTCAAGTTTCACTCATACTGCGGTCATACCCATTTATATATTTCCAATTATACAATTACACCTTGAACATTCTGTGGGTTTGATATATTAAAGTATTTTTTAATTTTAATTCTAGGTAGATGTGATGCCGGCTGACTACATCTTTTCAAAGTGCTTGGCCACGCAGTGTTGGGGGCAGCAGAACACTCACTCGTGTAAGCTCAGACACCCATGATTAACTGTAGAGCCTTGGTTAATGTCAGCTTATTTACAGATCCTTTAAACTTATTTAAATGTAATTATGCCCATACATATTAAATATATAAAAAATGTAATTCACACTTGTTTGTGAAATTTAAACACCCTACCTGTAAGGTTTTATAATCTAATGAGAAGATGCCTGTGCCCTGAGAACAGCCCACAAACTTACACCAACTCAAATGCCTGCCTATATTACAAAAATGCTTCCATAAATTACAAATGACACATAATAACAAATAAATCAGATTTGCCCCCTAAAATTACAGAAGGTAGTTTGAAATGTAGCATATCTGGTGGCACGGTGGTGTAGTGATTCTACTATCACCTTGCACCTCCAGGGTCCTATTCCCATCTGTGTGCATGGAGTTTACATTATTTCCCCGTGTTTGGTGGGTTTCCTCCCACAGTCCAAAGACATGCGGATTAGGCTAATTGTCATTTCCAAATACCCCGCCACGTGCCCCAAGCCTCCTGGGATAGGCTCCAGACCCCGTGCGACCCTGAATGCAGAATAAAGTGGTATAGAAGATGAGGGAGTAGCAAAGCTTCTTTAATCATAATATATGAATTCTACTGCATGTTCTATAAAAGATGACAGGAGCTGATTAACTGGACTTCAAGAGATAGCAGGAAAATTGCAATGTTTGCATAAATGCAGTGGTTTCTGCATTTGACAAGATCACTAATAAGTAACCTTTTTTAATTAATAGCCAAGATAAATAACTACAAGGGTGTATCTTTAACATTTTATTTGGGATTTTTGTTTTTTGATCAAATACATGACACCAGTTAATTGAACACTGAGGTAAGTCATTAATTGCAGAAACAGTAATCACAAGTGTCTTGATTACTCCCATGGGCTAAACAAACACTCAATTGCTTGGTCCCAGCAATGTCAGGAAGTAGAGAAGTTGGAGCAAATGTCATCTAGCCAGTGAAGCCAAGCTCCTTGTAGACACAGTTAATCTCATTGACGACAACACCCATCACCTTTCTGAAAGCATCCTGGGTAGCAGCATCCCACACACCCTTCTCCCCAAACACCTTAATGATGACCTCAGTGATCAGCTAAAGGAAAGAGAGCAATGGATGGCATTGAAGTTGTCAGAAGGATCATAGTAGCACAATAGATTACTTACAATAGAGTAAATGTAAATTTAAAGGAGAGTGTTACTTTAAAGTTGTTAAGAGCGATCTTGTGTTTGTTGGCATGGGTTGTAGCCAGTGGCTTGATGATCTCATTAGAGCCTTTAGCCTTGAGGATTTCACCCAGTTTTGTCAGAACAGTTTTGCCATGGTCTGCAATGGCTGCATTTCCAGCCAATTCACCACATGGGATTCCCACAAACTTGGGGAACAGTTTCTTGGTGTCTGGGTGCTCTGTGAACAGACTATACAGAATATGAATGATTATTTAACAGTACTTAATTTGTGGCTATAAATCAATAACTAGATCAAATAAAGATGGAATGAGAAGTAACCATAAGGAAAACAAATGAAAGGAAAACATTCATCTAGATAGCAATGTAGTCACTAAAATAGCTGGCTCCTTTGAAGATAGTAATTTTCCATGTTCAGCACTTCCCCCAAATATAGTTCACTATGAACGAAGAGTCAGTTAATTTGTTTGCGTATGATGTTTAACAGGCCAAAAAGAAAATTGGTTTGGTACTAACCAGGTCAGAACTTCTCCTCCATAGCTAGCAAGGTTGCCCTCCACCTTCCCCCAGCTGGCCAGAACCAAATCAGAGTCAGACATTGTCTACAGAAGAAAAAAAGGGAAGGAGAAAAAAAAAAAAAAAAAAACAGAAGCATTCAATCAGATGCTAGAAGTAAGGAACCATATTCTACTAAACAGACACCTTCAACATATGTTGCTAGGCCCTGCCCACAATTGACACGTCATTGGGAAGCTACTTTTGATTAACCACCTGAGCTTACAAATTACTTCAGGCCTGCTTCAATCAACACTACAGAACAGTAATACTAGATACACAATATAGAACCATCTGTGTTAAAAAAGGGAGTACAAAAGTAAGGTAGGTTTCTAACCGGTGGAGAGAAATCCAAGATAGAATAATTTTAAAGCACACACTGGTATGCAATCCTGTGCAAACTACAGAAATTGTTGTGATGCCTAAATGCACATGTCACAGAAGAATTAAGACTTCCCACCCATCTGAAAGATAACCTTTCTCTCACATACATACAAACATACCTGGAAAGGATTGCAATCCACAAAGAAGAGAAAATGTTCTTCAAACTTGCACTGTGGCCAGCTGCTGACTTTGGCCTTTTATACTTTGGGTCCTTCAAAAGTTTTTCTTTGCCTGTCAATCAAACATATCCACTCCTTATCTAGATTTTAACCCCATCCCATTTTTATGCTCCTCCCACCTAGGGATTCTGAATCTCTTCCACTTTTCTTTTTTTTTTTCTTTTTTCTTTTTATCTAAAATCTTCAGTCTCTCTCTTGCTCGCTCTCTCTCTTCCTACTCTCTTTCTATACCACTTTTATGCCTCCTCCATCTCATGTGCATGCTAATGTAGCAAGTAGTAGAATTTAACAATGTCTCGGCTCAGCCAGTGCATGTGACACAGACTTTATTAGTATTCATGGGACTTATGTAAACTATAAAAAAAGATTAGGTCCCTCAACATAAAATAAATTAGGTAACAAGTTGCACAGCATTTTTAAATGTACTCAACTGAGAAGTTGCTGGCCAAACAAAATATTTCAGATTGTTTTTTTTGTTTGACCCAGTGTGTACTCAGCCATCATTAAGTTGATGCAACTTGTCTGTAATTCAGCTCAAATAGTATTAGTTGTGGCCTCAATTAATTGTATTTCTCTAGAGTTGAATTGACAAATTGATAATAAAACTTGAAACTTGAGTCACTGTTAAATTCTACTACTTGGTACATTAGCATGCACATGAGATGGAGGAGGAGCAAAAGTGGTGTAGAAAAAGAGTAAGAGAGAGATACATTTTATCAAAATTTTCAGAAAATATAAGTAAGGGATTAAAAAGAAATAGAAGATTCTTTGGCATATATGTTAATGGAAAAATTATTCAACTGTATGGCAAAAAAAAGAAAACAAGTGGGAGAGATTCAGAATCCTCAGGTGGGAGGAGTATTAAAATGGGATGGGGTTAAAATTTAGACAGGGAGTGTATATTTTTGATGGACAGTTAAAGAAAAAAATGTTTGTAGGGCCCAAAGTATAAAAGGTCAAGGTCAGCAGCTAGCTAAACTGCAGGTCTGAACAACAGTTTCTCTTCTTTGCTGAGCTCAACTCTCTCCAGGTAGGTATGAGATTATCATTCAGATGGGTGGGGATTCTGTGGATTCCGTGAAATGGTCAATCTTCTGAGATGTGTGCATGTGAATGCATTTAGGCGTCATAACAGTTTGTGTAGTTTGCACAGGACAGTATACCCATGTGTGCTTTTCAATTTATGCTGTCTAGGGTTTCACTCTACTGGTAAAGTATGTTTTTGACACCGTTGGTTCTATAGTGTGTACCTAGTATTGCTGCTTTGTAGTGTTGATTGAAGCAGGCCTGAAGTAATTTGTAAGCTCAGGTGATTAATTAACAAAGTGTCAATTGTGGACAGGGCCTAGCGACATATGTGGTGTGTGGTAGTAAAACCTGGGTTTTGTAGTATCTGATTGAATACTGCTGTTTTTTCTGCAGACAATGTGTAACTGTGACTTGATTCTGGCCAGCTGGGGGAAAGTGGAGGGCAACCTTGCTGGCTTCGGAGGAGAAGTTCTGACCCGGTTAGTACCACACCACTTTCCAAAAACTTTGTCTTAAGCATCACAGCAAAAATTAACTGTGAAAGGATGAGAACATGGACAATAGTTCCCCCTCTATTACCATCTTCAAAGGAACATGCAATTTTAGATTTTTGTCTTTAACTTTTTACCTTTTATTTCCTTATGGTTATTTCTCAATCCACCTTTCTTTGATCTGGTTACTGTTAATTTATAGCCTCAAATTAAGTACTGTTAAATAATCATTCACATTCTGGATAGTCTGTTCACAGAGCACCCTGACACCAAGAAACTCTTTCCTAAGTTTGTGGGAATACCATGTGGTGAATTGGCTGGAAATGCAGCCATTGCAGACCATGGTAAAACAGTTCTGACAAAACTGGGTGAAATCCTCAAGGCTAAAGGCTCTAATGAGATCATCAAGCCACTGGCTACAACCCATGCCAACAAACACAAGATTGCTCTTAACAACTTTAAAGTAACACTCTACATTTACTCAAGTAATCTATTGTGCTACTATGATCCTTCTGACCACTCTAATGCCATCCATTGCTCTTTCCTTTAGCTGATCACTGAGGTCATCATTAAGGTGTTTGGGGAGAAGGGTGTGTGGGATGCTGCTACCCAGGATGCTTTCAGAAAGGTTATGGATGTTGTCGTCAATGAGATTGACTGTGTCTACAAGGAGCTTGGCTTCACTGGCTAGATGACATTTGCTCCAATTTGAGACCAAGCAATTGAATGTTTGTTTAGCCCATGGGAGTAATCAAGGCACTTGTAATTATTACTGTTTCTGATGGTCATGTATTTATATAAAATAAAAAAAAACTAAATAAAATGTTTAACTGGGGTGGATGTTGGCTATTGATTTAAAAGAAGAAAAAAGTGATCCACTGCATTTACTCATGCAATTTTCGTGCTATTTTTCAAAGTCCAGTTAATCAGCTCCTGGCATCTTTTATAGAAAATGCAAAGGGATTCATATAAAGATTAAAGAAGCTTTGCTTATTGGTTTAAGTTGCCTTCTGTAGCTTTAGGAGGGAATCTGCTGTATACATTTAAATTTGACAGCATTTTTGTAATTAAGGCAGGCATTAAAAACTAAGTTTTATATGGCAAAAACTAATTTCTAAGACTTGCAGTTATACATTTTTAATATGCATGATTGTGGGCTGTTCTCAGGGCACATGAATCTTCTCATTAGATTATATCTTACAATATAATACTTTCCAGTCATGGTGTTTAAGAAAAGTGTTGGGTTATATATTTTATTACATACTGGAATAAACAAATGGGCCTGTGAATGCTGGTACAGTTGTGGGTGAACAAGATGTAGAGCATAGGATTTTTCATAAGGGCATCCCTGTGGAGTGCCTGTGCTGATACTGGCTGAGGTCTGATTTCCAATCCTGACAGACTGGGGCCTGCCAGTCAATGTTGGGTTCAGACCAAGTGTAAACTGTTTGTGAGTGAATTTGTCAGGGATGGGTTAAAAGCACAACTGTAGTCTACAACGAGCATCCTGATGTAAGAGTCTTTATTTTCCAGGTGTTTTCCATGTCACGCCTTGTTCCAAAGAACTTCATTAGGATTTTTTTCCTTGAAGAATTTGTTTTATCCACAATTACTATACCATGTGCAGCTTTTACACCAAGCCAAATGCCTTACTAAATTACAAATGGTGTATAATTAAAATATATACATATCAGTATCCCCATGAAGTTACAGAAGATCATTTGAAACAAAGAAGCAAAGCTAGCAGCAATATATTAACACTCTTGCTGGGTTGACACATTCCATTTGATTTAATTGATTAAACTATTTTGTTTAAAAAAAAACTCAATGTACACAACTTTACATAATGTAAAATGATTTTCACAGAATAACTTAATTTGAACAAAAATTTTAAGGTGACAATTTGTTACATATAAAATAAATGTAAATTTCGAATATCAAATATTCCCCATCTTAATATTTTAACTATTTATTTTAACAATTATGAGGTGAGGCCATGTTGGGCAGCTACATGAGCGCGGAGCACCTGGGTATTTGCTTAAGCTCGTATCTCCGAAATCGTTGGGGCAATTATTATTTAACTATTAGTTTAACGATTACTATTTAATTTACTTTCAAACTGACATTAAGAACAAGGACAAAACCTTTTTTTTAAAATATTGATTAAATATGGGCTAGAAATTTTTTTACAGATCTGGACTCATGTTCATCAATCTGATACACAGTATGTTGGAGAAACTCCCAGATGGGAAGACACTGCTTTGTGTAGTTAACATCAAATGCAGAAAAAGAAAAAATAAACTTTAAAACAAACATCAACAGCGTCCAGCTGCAATATACAGTATCATACCATAAACATATTATACCAAAGATTGCCTTTTTAGAAATACTGAGAAATTGAGATAAATTTGCTGTTTTAACCACTGCAGAGACATCACAGCCAGTGATAGTTTTCATACGTTCTTTCAGAGGTGAGGCCATGTTGGGCAGCTAAATGAGCGCGGAGCACCTGGGTATTCGCTTAAGCTCGTATCTCCGAAATCGTTGGATCTTGGATCGATGTAGATCTTCAATAACCGATGAAGGTTTTGAGCTGTATACACGTTCTCGCCCAAACAATTCTTAAAACTACACTTTGTGATAAAAGCAGTAATATTTTGAACATTTTGAAAATATGATGATATAATGATTGAAGTCAGTGAGTGCTCTGACTGCATCAAGAGTGTATATCACACTCATGAGCACCCAATCCAAGGTTTATGATTAATTTGGAATAGCGGTGCACTCAATGCTGCATAATTTTGTAGTCTTTATACCATGTGCACAAATCTTTAGTTTCATGAGCATGCTTTGATTGTTGGGGAACCAGATACTTTAAGCTTGTTTAATTCCAGCATGTATCAAAAATATACTATAATTTACACTTGCTTTATTAACATGTAAACAACATACCTGTAAGTTATCACTCTAATAAGATTCTTGTGCCCTGAGAACAGCCCCCTTCATTTGCTTCCTGACTCCTTATGTGGTAACACTTCCTATATTCTGTATCCAGATGAATATACATCCAAACAGCTCTTGTCCACTTGAACCTATTAGACACTTCATGGGGAACGGGGAAGCTAAAAAATTATTTCAGTCCGGTTTCAATCATATTACAAAATCCACACATTATATGACCAACCCAAAAAAAAAGGAGTACAAAAGTCAAACCTATGGAGAGAAACCGTAGATAGAATAATTTAAAGCACACACACACAGGTATACTGTGCAAACTACACAAACTGTTATGAGGCCTAAATGCACACACATGCACACATCTCAGAAGACTGAAAATTTCATCATAATCCCCACCCATCTGAAAGATAGTCTCTCTCGTTCTCTCTCTCTCTCTTCCACCTACCAGTAAAGGGTTGAGATCAGCTAAGAAGAGAAAATGTTCTACTGCCCTGAAATGTGGCTGTCTGCTGAATTTGGACTTTTATGCTTTGGGTGCTACAAAAGTTTGTTTCTTTACTTGTCAATCAAACATATCCACTCCTTATCTGGATTTTAACCCCATCCTCTTTTAATACTCCGCCCGATTCCAAAGCTCTTCTACTTGTTTTCATTTTTGCCATACATTTTAATAACTTTTTCACCTATTTATTTTTCTCTCTCATTTTCTAAAATACTCTCACTCTCTCTCTTTAATTTGTTAGCACTTTTTCACCTCCTCCATCTCATGTGCATGCTGATGTACCAAGTAGTAGAATTTAACAGTGACTCAGCTCAGCTAGTGCATGTGACACAGATTTGGTATTAGTATTCATGGGACTTGGGCATACTATAAAGAAAATTTGATCCCTCAATGTAAAAAACATTTAGTAACACTAAAAAAAAAAAGTTTTTTTAAGCTTACTCAACTTTGACAAAAATATTTCAAATTGTTTTTTAGTTGACACCGTGTGTACTCAGTTAATCATCAAGCTGAACCAACTTGTTTGTAATTCAAATGTTTCACATTCTGCTCCAGTAGTATTGATTGTGGCCTCAATTCATCATATTTCTCTAGGGTTGATTTGGCCAGAGGGTATGTTCCAAAATCTTCTAAATTAGCAGTTATTAAACCACTAATTAAGAAGGCTGACTAGCTGTCAGCTGTCCAATTACAGGCTGACCTCAAACCCCCCCCTTTATCGCTAAGATTCTGGAAAAGATAGTAGCGCAGCAGCCATGTTTATTAAATAAAATTTTATTTGTATAGCGCTTTTAACAATTGACATTGTCGCAACGCATCTTTACACAATCAAAAGAATTGTACACAATCAAAAAGTTTGTATGAAATGTGAATGTGTACGAATCAAAATGATAAGATTTTCCCTGATGAGCAAGCCGAGGGTGGCAAGGAAAAACTCCCTGAGATGGTAATAGAAAGAAACCTTGAGAGGAACCAGACTCAACAGGGAACCCATCCTCATCTGGGTGAAAAATGGATAGCAGGGATTGATCTGCATAATACTGTGTAAGACTGGAAGTTCAGTATAACAGGCGATGTGTTTAAATTAAATGGAGTCCAGTTTGTTCCTGGAGGCTCAGGTAGACTGTAGGAGATTCCAGTCCTGAACTATCGAGTGACTGAAGTCACAGGTCCCCAGAGAACAGCTGTCTGCATCAGTCGAGGACAGGACAGTCTTCATGGAAACCATCCCCAGCCACCACGCGCATCCCAGGTAGACCACACGGGGCATCCATGCGACGAGATCTCCAACCAGAAGCAGGACTCCAGGACGAATTAAACAGGTCCAGAGGGCAGAGGGGTCTGGATCACTGGCAGCTCAGGAGCGACATGTATAGCTCGACAAAGAGACAGGGAGAGGGAAAAGGAGAGAGGGCGAGAGCAGAAGAGATGGAGAGATAACAGTTAGGTATGGTCACAGTCAAACAATGTATAAGGTGAATGTATATTTAGTGCAAAGTGCAAGCAGGGACTCTAGGAGGACTAACTATAACAGCATAACTAAAAGGGAGAGCCAGAAGGAAACACAGACATCAGGGCTCCCTGAGATGTAAAGCAACCAATCACCTCACTGTCAACAAACCTGAGTGATCAATGAGAGTGGGGAAGACAGCATCTAAACATACCAGTTCACCAGAATACTCTACGTCCATGAGTCCCCCAGATCTGCTCCTTTACCTAAGGTCTAATCTATTTACAAAAATGCTTGGCTAAATAAATAGGTTTTTAGCCTAGACTTAAACACTGAGACTGTGTCTGAGTCCCGAACATTAATAGGAAGACTATTCCATAACTTTGGGGCTTTGTAAGAAAAAGCACTGCCCCCTGCTGTAGTTTTAATAATACGTGGTACTGACAGGCAGCCTGCATTCTTTGATCGAAGTAGGCGTGGCGGATCATAAGACACTAGCAGTTCACTCAGATACTGCGGCGCGAGACCATTTAGTGCTTTATATGTCAAATGTAGTATATTAAAATCGACGTAAATCTATAATCACACCAAGGTCTTCTACTATTGCACTTGATGGAACAGAAAGGCCATCTAAAGTTACAGTGTGATCAGAAAGTTTACTTCTAGCTGCTTGTGGTCCTATGACTAGAATGTCTGTCTTATCAGGATTAAGCAGAAGAAAATTAATTAACATCCAATCTCTTATGTCCTCCACACATTGCTCAATTTTAGTAAACTGTTTTTTTCTCATCTGGTTTTGCTGGGACCTATAATTGTGTGTCATCATCATAACATCAGTGGTGGCTCAGAGGGCTAAGGCACTGAGTTACTGATCGGAAGATCGGTGGTTCGATTCCCAGCTCAGCCAGGTTGCCATTGATGGGCCTTGAGCAAGGCCCTTAACCCTAACTGCTCCAGGGGCGCTGTACCATGGCTGACCCTGCGCTCTGACCCCAGTTACACTGGGATATGCGTAGAAGGAATTTGACTGTGCTGTAATGTATATGTGACAAAATAAAGGCTTTAATTTACTTTACTTTAACAATGGAAACTTGTTTACGAATGTTTACGAATTATGCTGCCCAGAGGAAGCATGTAAAGGGAAAAAAGCAGTGGGCCTAAAACTGAACCCTGTGGAACACCAAACTCCACTTGAGAACATGAGGAATGGTCCATGGTACTGTACCATCTACAGTAGATCTACAAACTGATAACGATCAGTCAAATAGGATCTTAGCCACAAGAGGGCCATTCCATTAATTCCTACTACATTTTCTAATCTGTGAAGGAGAATACTATGATCAATGGTGTCAAAAGCTGCACTGAGGTCCAGTAACACAAGTATAGTGACGCAACCCTGATCAGAGGCCAATAAGAGGTCATTTACTACTTTAACAAGTGCTGTGTCTGACAAGATAGTGATCTGAGATAACTTCAAACTGTGGAATTGTGGTTATATTTCTCATACTTAATCCGAAGGATAATATTAAATCCAAAGTGTGACCTGCTTTATGAGTGGGTCCTACTACACACTGATTTACTCCTACTGAGTCCAGTATGGACATAAATTCTGTTCTCAGAGGGTCTTCTGGATTCTCAAAATGAATATTAAAGTCTCCAGCAATTAACGCTTTGTCTACAGAAACAACAAGGTTTGAGAGGAAATCTGCAAATTCACAGAAAAACTCAGAGTACGGCCCTGGGGGTCTGTAAATGATGATTAGAGGGATCGACTGAGCTGACTTTATGTTACTATAGAGAGCTTCAAATGCATTAAATTTAAATCTATGTTTTTGTATGACAGATTATCATTGTAAATAACTGCAACGCCTCCTCCTCTACCAGTTAGTCTAAGCTGGTGTATGTAGCTGTATCCAGGAGGACTAGCTTCATGTAAAGCTACATACTCGTCCTGTTTAATCCAGGTTTCTGTTAAACATAATATATTAAACTCCTTATCTGTGATAATTTCATTAACAATAACTGCTTTAGACGCGAGGGATCTAATATTTAACAGTCCTAGCTTCAGATCAGAGGTGCCGGCTGCGCATTCAGTGTGATCCGAGTTTGTGGTACCTATGTTAATTAAATTACTAAAACATACTTTGAGTCTTTCTAAATTTGTGTTTAGCTCAGGGAACAGACACAGTCTCAATAAGATGAACCCTGAGTGACGACTCTGTGCAGCTAACAGACGGTTGGTTTAACCTGTCTGTCTTATCCCTGGCCTATGCTCTGTATTGTCACCGATTAACTAGGCCTCTTCTGAGGCTATGCACTATACTACAAGAAATGAGAGCAGCACCTTCCCGAGTGGGATGGACACCGTCCCAGCCCTAACAGGCCAGCTTTGCCCTCAAAGGTCTTCCCGTTATCTATGAAGCCCACGCTGTTTTCGGAGCACCACCTGGACATCCAACGGTTCAGCGACCATAACCTGCTGTAAGCCTATGTCGCCACGTCTCATTCAGATGGGACCAGAGCAAACTACTTCAGACATCGCCTTCGCTAGTTTAAACACCTCTGTAAAGTTATGCTTACTAACCTCTGACTGACGAAGGTGTATATCATTAGCTCCAGCATGTACCACTATCTTAGAGAACCTATGCACAAATAAAGTTACAGCTAACGATGGAGGAAGAATGTCTAAACATCCTGCACTTCACACACTGCACAAGGTGAAAAGTATCCATTATAGCATACCTGAGTCGGAGTTTAGTCATTTGGAACTGGATTCTATTTAGACGAAAAAACTCGCGAGTTTGATTGCGCAAAAAAATTGAAAAAATCTGCGAAGCCCAATAGTATTGAAACACATGAAAATGTAAAAATTAGTTGCTATTAATATTATTATTGTATGAACTAAAAAGCTATATAATATAAACGCTGATACGAACTGGAAACTTTCGCAGCAACGATACAAAAACAGGAAGCTACGTCACCTCATTAGATTCTATGTTATTAGATTCTTTTGCTTTGAGGATTTCACCCAGTTTTGCCATGGTCTGCAATGACTGCATTCCCAGCCAATTCACCACTTGGATGTCAGGGTGCTCTGTGAACAGACTATCCAGAGTGTATGCATTGATTATTCAACTGTAAATTTGGAGCTTAAAAAAAAAAAGTTACCATCAGAAAGGTGGATTGAGATAACCATGATGAAAAAGCCATCAAGATATCAATCTAGGCTCTCAAAGTCAAGGCTCCCTTCAAAATACAGGAGAAGAGGAAGACATTTGTACACATCCTCATCTCTTCCCCCAAATACACTGACCATTTGGTTACTGCACATTTAAATAACCACCCCTCACAAGTCCATCAATAGCTTTCACTATAAAGTGAAAGTATTGGTTAATCTTTGTTCTATGATGCTTGACATGCCAGGAGAGCTTTTGGAAAAATAGTTTGGTACTAACCGAGTCTGCACTTGTCCACCATAGCCAGTAAAGTTGCTCTCCACTTTCCCCCAGCTGGCCAGAATCACGTCACAGTCACACATTGTCTGTAGACAAAGCAAAAACAGCATGAGGTTTGTATTCACATGAAAGCCAATTTTATGGCTCACTTTGAAAGCATCAACAGTGAGCATAAAGCCAGTATAGGTATTTATGACTTTAGACACATCCAAAATTGAGTGCTTTTGAAGTTTCCATTATTAGACAATTCCTTACACTGGTTTAAAAACTTACCATGAGACTTTGAGAAAATAAGAAAGAAAGTCCAGTCTTGAAATAAAGGACTGAACAAGTGCCCTGGTAGCCCGTGTCGAGAAAAATGGACAAATTCTGCTGTTATGAAACAGAAATTGACAACAAGTAATCTCAATGTGAGTGGAAAATGACTGATTGTCCAGGGTTACCACAAGGTTGCAGGTATTGACTGAAGGAGTTATCAAAGCATTGCCCAAGGAAATCATAAGATCCTGACACTGGAGATGAATCACCTATGTTACGATCCATTACGGTCCATTTTTTTTCTTTTTCTCTCTCTTTACCCCTTGTTTTTTTTGGTGTAGTTTCTTGCTCCGCTTCTAGGATTGAGTTGATTGGCTGACTGAGCTGTCAATCATCATTATGCCAATCTGCTGACATGCTGATGTATTTGAGGCCTTGAATTCAGTGTGTCTGTGTGGTGCGCCTTGCCAGCGTACCCTGTACTCCGATCTGTCCGGTTGTTTATTGTATTTTCAGTCATATGGAAGTTTGCTTTGTTGTGTGTTTTAAATTTCATACTCTTTTTTCTTCTTCTCTGAATTATATAAATTTCACAACGTGAGTAAACGACTTTTTGAAACGTACTCCTGTACTCTTCCTTGATCTTTCACACCCCGCTGCAATTGTCTCTCCTGAATGTTGCGGTTTTCATCCTATTTAACATCATGCACGTAACAACCTAGGATGATCAGCAATTAAGTTGTTCCTGAGATTAGCCTTCAGTAGAGGAGTTGAACCCTAATCTAGTAATAAAGTAGTGGGTAGATGGATTTTTTTTGTCCTATCAGATTGGCAGTTCTAGAGCCCACCAACAGTGAAAAAAGTGCAAGAAAAACAACAACTTACCCTACCAATGGAGAAAAATCCAAGACAGAAGAATTTTAAAGCACATGCACACAAAAAAATGCACCCCGGAAACCACTGCACTGATTGATTGATGGACGGGGAGAACAAATGTGCTAAAGTCACAAGAATGAAATGCCTCAAATTCTTATGAAGCAACCCCCTGGCCATTGTTGCAAGATGTTGATCGCTGTATCTGTTTGTATTTGTCTGTGTTGCAGTGCTTTGGGCATGTGTGTATTGTGTCCAGTTTGTGCGCTGCTCCAGACTCCACTTCAGGTTTTCTGACTCTCCCTACATCGGCATCTACCTGACGTTCCACACAGCTCTTGTATGTGTGTGTGTGTATATGTATTTATATATATATAAAATTTTGGCATTGCTTCAACAAGCTGCTGAAAGCATTCTTCAGAAACGTTGGCCCATATTGATAGGATAGCATCTTGCAGTTGATGGAGATTTGTGGGATGCACATCCAGGGCACGAAGCTCCTGTTCCACCACATCCCAAAGATGCTTTATATATGATCTATAAATCTGGTGACTGTCGGGCCAAGAAACCAATTTGAAATGATTCGAGCTTTGTGACATGGTGCATTATCCTGCTGTAACTAGCCATCAGAGGAAGAGTACATGGTAATTAATGGTTGAAGTTTTGTTTGTCCACAAGTTAGAGTGTTTCCTGGCCAGGGAACCAAAATCTTTTTTTTAACCAAGTTATTTTTGCCTTATGGCAAGGAGCTCCATCATGCTGGAAAAGGCATTGTCTGTCACTAAAGTGTTTGTGGATGGTTGGGCAAAGTTGCTTTCAGAGGATGTTTTGTTTTTGTACCATTCCTGATTTTAATTGATAGTTCTTAGGCAAAATTGAGAGTGAGCCTATTCCTTTGGCTGAGAAGCAACCTGCAAACATGAATGGTCTCAGTATGTTTTACTGTTTGCATTGCACAAGACTGATTTTAGCAGCCTGTACCTTTTGCAGAATACAAGTCTGTCCCTAACATAATATCTGACAAAGATCTAAAAACACTGAAGTGGCAGACTTTGTGAAAATATGTCAATCAAAACTTTAGCCCATGGCTATAATTGAGTGTTGTAAAAATGTACAGTAAGAAATACAGAATCATGGACCTTATATAATTTTATAGTAAGTATACAACTAGCCAATTTGAGCTCACAAAAATACCAAAAAAAAAATAAAAGTTCCTTCCTCTGTAGCTTCAGTTAGTGCTCCATCTAAAATTCTCTAAATCATCCAAGCATCATGAATATGCTGTGCTTTCATCAGTTGTTCTTGTGCTATTGTCAGGGGTCTCAGCCCATGTCTCTTACAACCCACCTGTCTGGAAGAAAATATAAAAGGAAAAAAAAAAAATGAAAGACCCAAAGTTTGCACAAATTGTTTGCGTAGTGTTTGAGTAGCTTTGTTT
This sequence comes from Clarias fuscus, assembly GCA_030347435.1. Lineage (NCBI taxonomy): Eukaryota > Metazoa > Chordata > Actinopteri > Siluriformes > Clariidae > Clarias > Clarias fuscus. Next base: position 21,436,115 of record CM059227.1, on the reverse strand, counting down.
TCATCTGCCTAAATAACACCCCCCCACACACACACGGAAACCCTGCCCTGTACTTTAAACTTTAATTCAGAGATCCTAAACTCTTTACTGCACTCCTTCCATTTTATTAAAACTAAATACATTGTATAACATGTACAATGACAGGATGCAAAAAAAAAACAAAACAAAAAAAAACCCTATGCCAGGTATACCTGGCAACATCTATAAATGCTTGTGTATTTATCCCACCCCACCAACTCCCAGTACCAGCTCAATTTCTCATTTTGAACTTTTATTTAGAAATAATTTCTTGACCAAATACACATCACCAGTACATTAAGCAGAAGGCAAGATATTACTTGCCAAAACTTTAATGTGCATCTTGATTACTCCCATAGGCTAAACACCAATTTGCTTGGTCTCAGCAAAGTCAGAGTGGAGGAGTTCTAGCAAATGTCATCTAGCCAGTGAAGCCGAGCTCTTTGTAGACACAGTCAATCTCGTTGACGACAACACCCATCGCCTTTCTGAAAGCATCCTGAGTAGAAGCTTCCCACAAGCCCTTCTCCCCAAACACCTTAATAATGACCTCAGTGATCAGCTGTTGGGAAGAGCAATTGATGATATTAGAGGCATCAGAAAGGTCATAATGCATTACATTGAGTAAACGTAAATTTAAAAGGATGGGTGTTACCTTGAAGTTGTTAAGAGCAATCTTGTGTTTGTTGGCATGGGTTATAGCCAGTGGCTTGATGACCTCATTAGAGCATTTTGCTTTGAGGATCTCACCCAGTTTCATCAGAACAGTTTTGCCATGGTCCATAATGGCTGCGTTTCCAGCCAATTCACCACATGGGATCCCCCCAAACTTATGGAAGAGTTTCTGGGTGTCAGGGTGTTCTGTGAACAGACTATCCAAACAGCACATGTATGAGGGATTATTTAACAGCACCAAATTAACAATAAGTAGCTCAGAGAAAGATGGACATAATAGCCATAAGGAAACAAAAAGGTAAACGCTCTCAAGATGGCAATCTAAACATCCAAATTCCTAGGTCCAAGATGTAGAAAGAAGGAGAGGGGAAAAGGATCATTGTACATGTCCTTACCCCTAAACCAAAAATGTGTTACTATTGATTGAAGTACAGGTTAAAGCAATAAAAAGCACTGATCTTTAACTAGTCAAAATGTTTTTGCTGTCATGCAGTAACTAGATCAGAAAGAAGAGGTTGATTGAGAAATAACCATAAAGAAACAAAAAAGGTAAAAGCCATCAAGGCGGCAAACTAGCCTCTCTTTCAAATTGCTTGCCCCTCTCAAACTTGTGATTGGAGAGGGGAAAAGACTATTGTCCATGTCCTCACCCCTTTCCTTAAATAACCCAAGTCAGTCTAAATGATTTTTTTTTTTATATGATGCTTGACATGCCTGAACATTCTTGGAAAAGTAGTTTGGTACAAACCGGGTCAGAACATCTCCTCCATAGCCAGCAAGATTGCCCTCCACCTTCCCCCAGCTGGCCAGAATCAAGTCACAGTCAGACATTGTCTGCAGAAAAAAAAACAGCAGCATTCAGATAGAGGTCAGGAATTGACAAAATAGCAAACATTCCACAACATTTATTTAATTTTTTAATATCTATATTTGTTTATAGATCACTTTGAAAGCATCTTGTCAAACGGTTAATGGCTTTGAGGAACCAGGTTCTCCTGCTTGTTTTTTCTATATACCTACCTTCAACATATTTCTAAACCCCACCCACAATTGACAATTCACGGGAGACTACTTCACACACTCCAAGAGGAAACTACTCTTGATGAGCCACCTGAGCTAACAAATTACTTGAGACCTGCCTCACTCACTACAGAACAGCAATACTAGATCACAATCTAGAACCAACTGTGTCACAAAGGGAGAACAAAAGTCAAAACCTACTTTACCAGTGGAGAAAATCCCTAGATAAAATAACTTTGAAGCACACACCTAGGGTACAGTCCTGTATAAACTATACAAACTGCCATGATACTTTAATACACATATGCATACATGTGAGAAGAGTCACTGATTGTCTTAAATGAATAAAGTAAAATTTAAAATTGCAAGTGTGCTTACAGCCTCTTCATTTTTGTGACTTGATTTGCAAAACTGACCATAATTCCATCTGAAAGCTAAACGCATACCCAGTCACTTACCAGAGGAGTGTTGCAGTCAGCTAAGAAAAGAAAATGTTCTTCAGACTTATCCTTCAGTGTAGCCGTCTTTGGCCTTTTATACTTTGGGCCTAACAAAAGGTTGTCAATTCACCCATCAATCAAACATATCCACTCCTTGTCTAGGTTTTAACCTCATCCCCTTTTAATACTCCTCCCACTTGTTTTCTTTTTTGTCGTACATTTTATTACTTTTTCAAGTATTTCTCATATTTTCTAAAAAAGAAATCTCTCTCTCTCTCTATATATATATATATATATATATATATATATATATATACACACACACGTGGACAAAATTGGTAATACCCTTCGGTCAATGAAAGAAAAACTCATAATGGTCACATAAATAACTTTAATCTGACAAAAGTAATAATTTTAAAAAATTCTATGAATGTTAACCAACGAAAGTCAGACATTGCTTTTCAACCATACTCCAACAGAATTATTTAAAAAAATAAACTCATGGAGCAGGTCTGGACAAAAATGATGGTACCCCTAGAAAATACTGAAAATAATGTGACCAAAGGGACATGTTAATTCAAGGTGTGTCCACTAATTAGCATCACAGGTTTCTACAATCTTGTAATCAGTCAGTGGGCCTATATATAGGGCTCCAGGTAGTCACTGTGTGGTTTGGTGACATGGTATGTACCACACTCAACATGGACCAGAGGAAGTGAAGGAAAGAGTTGTCTCAGGAGATTCGAAAGAAAATTATAGACAAGCATGTTAAAGGTAAAGGCTATAAGACCATTTCCAAGCAGCTAGATGTTCCTGTGACTACAGTTGCACATATTATTCAGAAATGTAAGATCCATGGGACTGTAGCCAACCTCCCTGGACGTGGCCGCAGGAGGAAAATTGATGACAAATCAAAGAGACGGATAATCCGAATGGTAACAAAAGAGCCCAGAAAGACTTCTAAAGCGATCCAAGGTGAACTTCATGCTCAAGGAACATCAGTGTCGGATCGCACCATCCGTCGTTGTTTGAGCCAAAGTGGACTACATGGGAGACAACCAAGGAGGACACCATTGTTGAAAACAAATCATAAAAAAGCCAGACTGGAATATGCCAAACTACATGTTGACAAGCCACAAAGCTTCTGGGAGAATGTCCTATGGGCAGATGAGACAAAAATCAAACTTTTTGCCAAGGCACATCAGCTCTATGTTCACAGATGGAAAAATGAAGCATATCAAGAAAAGACCACTGTCCCTACTGTGAAACATGGAGGAGGCTCTGTTATGTTCTGGGGCTGCTTTGCTGCATCTGGCACAGGGTGTCTTGAATCTGTGCAGGGTACAATGAAATCTCAAGACTATCAAGGGATTCTAGAGAGAAATGTGTTGGCCAGTGTCAGAAAGCTGGGTCTCAGTTGCAGGTCATGGGTCTTGTAACAGGACAATGACCCAAAACACACAGCTAAAAAAACCCAAGAATGGCTAAGAGGAAAACATTGGACTATTCTAAAGTGGCCTTCTATGAGCCCTGACCTCAATCCTATTGAGCATCTTTGGAAGGAGCTGAAACATGCTGTCTGAAAAAGGCACCCTTCAAACCGGAAACAACTGGAGCAGCTTGCTCATGAAGAGTGGGCCAAAATACCTGCAGAGAGGTGCAGAAGTCTCATTGACAGTTACAGGAATCGTTTGATTGCAGTGATTGCCTCAAAAGGTTGTGCAACCAACTATTAAGTTAGGGGTACCATCGTTTTTGTCCACGCCTGTTCCATGAGTTCATTTTTTTAAATAATTCCATTGAAGCATGGTAGAAAAGCAATGTCTGACTTTCATTGGTTAACATTCATAGAATTCTTATTTATTATTACTTTTGTCAGATTAAAGTTATTTCTGTGACCATTGTGAGTTTTTCTTTCATTGACCGAAGGGTACCAACAATTTTGTCCGTGTGTGTGTGTGTAATAAATATATATATTTATTTATTTTTATATATTTATTTATATATATAAATATCACCTTTGCCCTTCCTTCCCCTCATGTGGATGCTAATGCATGGCTACATAGCTTAATTTCACAGTGACTCAGCTCAGCCAGTGAATGTTACTTATGAGATTGTTACTTGTACAAAGCAAGTTGGTCTAAAAATACCCCAGCAATTAAAACAGACAAATACTTAAACCAGATAAATCAGTGATTTTCATAAGAAAAGACAATACAGGTTTTATTTTGCCTAAAGGTCAGTTATCAGTAAACCCGGATAACACCAGCTGCTTATCAGTCTCTTACCGATTCCTTTATTTTAAAAATCGGATTTTTTTTACTATAAAACTATAACTTTAAAAAGATTAGATTTTTCCTCTTTTTCCCCAATGTGTCAGACACAAAAAGTTGACTTTACAAGCTAAGTTGAAAAGTCACTGATTTTACTCGGATTTACTGACTTATCTCTCGGATATTCAGTATATATCTCGAAAAATTTGAATATCATGCAAAAGTTAATTGATTTCAGTAATGCAACTTAAAAGGTGAAATTAATATATGAGAGACTCATTACATGCAAAATAGTTCAAGCCGTGATTTGTCATAATTAAGATGATTATGGTGTACAGCTCATGAAAACCCCAAATCCACATTCTCAGAAAATTATATTGTGAAAAGGTTCAGAGTTTCACCTGTATATCCCGAAATGTGTGTCTCTGAAGAGTGTGTTGCGATGAAAACAGGTGGGGTGTGTGTGTGTGTGGCATGTGTGTGTGGCATGTGTGCATATGCATGCATACGTATGCACACTGTGTGATGTGGCAGAAAGAGAATTCATGGATGTCCGGTTATATAGATTACAAGAAAGAAACAAATATAATTCCCTGTGTCATTTACATTTCACCGGGTTAAAATCTAATAGCTCGAACTGTGTGTTTGATTTATCTGTAACACATGAACCTCAAATGATCATGTGAACCACCTTGCTTAATTGTGCACTGCTTGGATAGGCCATTGTTTGAAAATGTCATTACAGGTCTAGTTGTACGATATAAACAAAAACTCTATACATCCTGCTGTATATGTCATCCATCACTTTCTAATCATCATTCTTTTTGCTTTCGCTCCTCGGATGGTTTTCAGCTTTCTCTTTCTGCACATTGTATTATTGTATAGTGTGTAGCAATGTACCCCGCACCCAAAATACTTTCATAGCACTTTAAACAGCCTCCATTCTTCTCGGCCGATGGATAAAAAAAGTGCGCAGGAAACAAAAACCTTGAAAATTTGATATACATCCCATCAAATACTGCCAAAATCATGGACATGCTGATTCCCAAAGGACTAATATTATCACAGGACCTCAGTGTTAGACGACATACGGTAGGTAATTTGCGGGGGAATTTTTACTTTACAAATTCTTAGTTAAAATTATTGGTTTGTAATACGGTAGAGAATGCTCCACACAAACCAAAATAATAGGTGGATTTTGACAGGATAAGGAGCAAAGATGTCTGAATTTGTGGTTTAAAAGAAATGTTCATTCAGTTGGAATGCAGGTTATTTGGTAGCACATATATTTATATACAGTATGTAATTGGATTACCAGTTCTTAACTGATCTACTGTATGAGCATAAACTATGGGTAGAAACAAAGTGTGCTAGAAGAATTCTTTCATATACATAGACTTTCATATACAATATTGGAATGAAATTCTGGTAATGTTAGAATAAATAATTATTTATAAATAAATTGTCAAATAAATAATGTAATAAACTGCCTGTGTAAATAGTAACCATCAAACTAGATGTTAGCATTAGCCACTGTCTGTCTATATTAACATTTGTATGAAATTAACAAGCTATCTACTCAATGCATTTTATAACATTCGTAGATGCACACATTTGGGCATTAGTGTAAGTTGTGAGCCAAACTATAAACACAGCAATTTTTATTGACAACACTTAACTAATTATGTGACAGATTATTTTTATCCAGACAGCTACAAGAGTTAAAACATGAAATACTGTAAATGTTAATATTTATGGTGATTCATCAGAAGCGAAGCTATAGTATGATAATATAAAGCCAAGCTATCAGTTAGTCTAGTGCTGAGGGTGAGGCAGGCTTGGACATGTCTGCCCATCCAGTCTGCCTGTGGACTGCCAGTCAGGAAGTTGGAAAGCCACTGAAACTGAGGTGAGCCGAGTCCCAGGTCCCCCAGCTTGGTGTGGAGGGAATTTTAGTATGAAACCTTCCAAGTGTCCAGGTGAGTTACTGTTGAGCATAGAACATCTAAGATGGCACATTAGTTGATATCACCATACAGTAAATAAAATTGCTTAGCATTTTTACTACAAATATAGAACCATGCTAGGTGACTGCTACATGATGATATTGTGCCAACACCAAAGGCTTTTATTTAAATTAACCCCCCAACACTCATTTGCATAGCTTTTTATTTTAACATTTTAATACATGCCACCAATGCATTTATAATAATTAACAGTAGATTATTATATAACAGTAATCATCGTAAGTGACTTAATAACCCTACTCCACTGCCAAAATTAACTTCTTGTCAGAGACTCAAGGGGACCAATGTTCTCTAGCCGGTGAAGCTGAGCTTCTTGTGGATGCAGTCTCTCATTGACATTGACACCAATCACACTTTTCAAAGCATCCTGGGTAGCAGCATCTTGCGCTCCTTTTTTCCCCAAACACCTTAATGAAGACCTCAGTGATTAGCTGAAGGAATGAAGCAGCAATTGATTGCATTGAAAAAGTGTCAGTAGTAGCATAGTAGTGTGTACTGTAGTTAGTCTAATTACACCGATTAACACAAATTGAAGTACGTTTTACCATGAAGTTGTTGAGGGCGATGTTGTGTTTGTTGCCAGTAACTTGATGACATCACTAGAGCCCTTTGCCTTGTGGATTTCACACTGTTTCATCAGAACTGTTTTGCCATATTCTGTGATGACTGCGTTTCCAGCCAGATCACCACTTGCGATTTCACTTGGGAGAGAGTTGATTGACACACCAGAAGAAAGTTTTTGGAAAAGTGCTTTGGTACCCACCAGGTCAAAACCTCCTCTCCAAAGCCTCCTCCTACACTTTCCCCCAGCTGGTCAGAATTAACTCACAGTCAGTTATTGCAGATAAAGCAAAACAGCAGTAAAGATACCTCCTATACTTAACATTAATTTTGTATTCAAATACTAAATACATTTATACCTAATTTTGAAAGCATTAAGAGTGAGCATAAAAAGTTTGTATTCATGATGCTGCACACTTATCCAAAGCAACTTAGGTTATTTGAAGTTTTGAAGGTTAACACTGGCTTAATTGTTTTTATCTTAATATATTTTATGGTGATGAGTTAGGCCAAATACCTTAAAAGTATTTTTGTTGCTCAACCATTGACAGTGACTCAGATGTAAAAAGAAATGTAGAGCTAGTTCGTTCCACTTTCTATGAGCTGGACAGAACACAGTCTAGCTACAAGTCTTCATTGATCCCATCAAGAGATGGTGGGATCAGTCATGCAGTGCTGAAGGATCAGAAGAAATCTACTGCTTTAAGGTAAGTGGTATCTAGGAAAGCATTAATGTTTTGAATTTGATGCATGCAGCTACAGGAACCCAATGGAGGAAGAGGAAAAGTGGGGTGATATGGGAGAACTTGGGAAGGATGAAAGCTATGCATCTACATTCTGGATCAGCAGAGAAAAAATAGCACAGACCTTCAAGGAGTGAGCTGCCGTAGTCCAGTTTTAAAATCAGGGAATAAACAACCACCTAAGTTTTTGGAAAAGCCTGTGTAGAGAACAAATTTACAACAGCAAGTAAGGTCATCACTGTGAGGGGATAGGCCAGGGTTATCCCAAGGCCTATCACAGAGTTTGGATATAGTGGGAGAACAGAAGATGACCAATTAGCTACAAGCTAATAAAGCTAGCTACACAATGTATGTATTATACATGAAATAATAAATATTATTTGCTACTCAGTTTGCTTGACTGTTACATTGTGTAAGCACATCGCTAACTATTCAAAAGATCTATGATAATGCCACTACATTATATACCAGTACACATTATTTGCCGGTACAATAGCACTGATAAGCTCCAATAAGTAGCTTACAACAATTTATTAATCATCTGTAACATTACCCATAACAGGAGCAGCTAAGAATTAGCTCAGGGCTAATTAGCACTAGGCAACAGTTAACAGTCTGCTATTAGACTGCTCTTAGCTCTTTCGGTAAGCTAGTGGTCAGCATAGCCATATTACCTGGCTTATAAATCCATATGTGGATGTTTATTACAGAGATGCCATGGAGCTGATTGTTTACATCAGTGTGTTTAAGTCTAAATGAGACGCTAGTCCTTTTAATGACTGCCATTTACACTCCAATAGTATTAGCACTGCTACAAAGCTATAAAATTACTGTTTACTGCCCTAAACAGTACCATCCCATAATTTTATATATTAAACAGTACCTGGTAAGTGTGTCCAGTTGCAAATGTAGTGGAAATTATAACATCACGCTATTATTCATTGTATATTCGACCATAAGTCCTGGAGCTGCTCTGGCATGGTTGTGTTAACCGTGTCCTCGTCAGCCTCAAAATCCCATAGTGCCTTGCGTATTAGCTTTAGCTTGAAACTTAGAGAATTCTCACACGGAAAAAAAACACGCGTACACAGGGAAAAAAACATGCATACATGGAAAAAAAAATCATACACTTACAAGGGAAAAATCATACACTTTGCCCTTCTGGGTCACCGTAAACACTCACTTTAACGTGCAGACTACTTTTTATGGCTCTCAATTCTGTAAAAAAGTAACCTCATGCCCTCCTTGGCGCAGTCTTACTATCTTGCTGAAAAATAGTAGGAAGCTTCATAAATAACTTTTATGTCCGACTATGAGCCCTACGGTAAGTCCTAAATTAACTTTGAGCCCGATTCCTACGGGAGATTTGTGTATAGACAGTATATCCATATATGGTTGGTTCATAAAATATAAGTGGTTTCCTATATATGGAAATTGCCATATTTTTATTTTCATAAGGGTGGCAAAAAGAAGTTTAAGTTTGTGTGAGCTTCCCCACCCCCAATAATGAAAGTAATTTAACTGCATTGTGTTCACTCTTAACTTTGTAATAAGAAAAGTATTTGGATAATTACATTTTAAGTTTGACAAATATGCAAGGGGCGATTATTGTAACCCATGGTGTTTTATGCTTGTCTAGTGGTCCTAGTCAAAGGTTTAGGACACACTTATTCAATACATTATAGAACATGCAATGATTTACAGTGTACATACTGTAACACTCAAGACCAAAAAACACTCAAGACCTGTTACATTTTACTTTTTTTTTTTTTTATTATTTAGGATTTGTTTTTACCAGATACAGGTCACCAATACATTAAACACTGAATCAATACAACACTTGCAACCCCACCCCCCCAACCATAAGCAGCATGATTCCACACTACTCCCACAGACTAAATGGACATTCCTGGGACCAAGTAAAGGAACGTCATCTAGCCAGTGAAGCCAAGCTCCTTGTAGACACAGTCAATCTCATTGACCACGACACCCATCACACTTCTGAAAGCATCCTGGGTAGCAGCATCCCACAAGCCCTTCTCCCCAAACACCTTAACGATGACCTCAGTAATCAGCTGATGGAAAAAAAAAAGAGCAATTGATGGTATTAGGGGTGTGCAAGTAGTAGTGTGCATTTACTCAAGTAAATTTGAGCAGTTGTAAACTCACCTTAAAGTTGTTAAGGGCTATCTTATGTTTGTTGGCATGTGTTGTAGCCAGTGGCTTGATGACACCACTAGAGCCTTTTGCCTTGAGGATCTCACCCAGTTTCATCAGAACAGTTTTGCCATGGTCAGCAATGGCTGCGTTTCCAGCCAGATCACTACTCGAGATCGCCACAAACTTGGGGAAGAGTTTCTGGGTGTCAGGGTGCTCTGTGAACAGACTATCCAAACAGAGTGCATGAAACATTAAACAGATTCACCAAATTTGGGAATATAAATTTACAATAAGGACCAACTCAGAGAAAGGCTGATTGAGGAAAACCACAAGAGGGAGAGGAAGGAAGAAAAAGAAAAAAAAAACCTTCACGATGACAATCTGGGTTTGCAAAACTGGTAAGAGAAGTGGGGAAAAGAAACTATTGTCCATATCCACACCCTCTTTTAAACAAAGATTTAGGCTTGATGTGCCAGAAATTTTTGAAAAAGTAATTTGGCACTAACCAGGTCAGAACTTCTCCTCCATAGGCAGCAAGGTTGCTCTCCACTTTCCCCCAGCTGGCCAGAATCAACTCACAGTCAGACATTGTCTGCAGGAAAATTACAACTGCAAGGGGTCAGCACACACACTAGCAGAACACATGAGGAGTGCTTGAAAGGGGAGGTTAAAGTTCTTAAAACGGAAACAACCAAGAGGGCAGTAGATAATGATCATGACATGAAATTCAATGAATAAAGTTGAGATGAGACCGGGAGAGGCGTAAAGGACCATCTCCTAGATGACACCAGACCTGTGCCACCACCTCCAGTATCTCAGAGTTGAACAGAACACATAAGCGGAGTACAGGGCAGCTGGTCTAGGTTAAGTGATAAAAGTCTTAATGCCTAAGAGTAGTAGTGGGTAGCTAAGGCTAAGAAAATCTCCTTGCTTTACAGAAAAGTGGCAGGTCCAGAGCACACCCAACACCACTGTACAGGGTAAAGGCACATGCTTATGTCCTAGACAGAAAAGGGGTCATTGATAAACAAGAATGTGCTAGATCCTCAATGTATTTCCTAAAGGGTTTGTGGCTTCAACTGTTGCAGATCACCCTTTTAACAAGGGTTACCGTTTTAACCTTTTTAAGTGACTGACACCTTTAACATATGTTGCTATGCCCTGCCCACAATTAACACCTTAATTAAAGTAGTCCCTGTCTCCCTTAAAATCACCCGAGAGAACAATTAACTTCAAGCCTGTTTAAAATAAAAGATAACTCCAAATCAACACTGCAGAGCCACAATACAAGGTTCACATTATAGAGGCAACTATGTCCAAAACACAGTATAAAAGTCAAAAACCTACCTTACCTGTGGAAAAGAATCCTAGATATGACTTAAAAGCACACATACAGCCCTTTGCAACCACACACACTTTTATACCTAAATACACATGCAAAGTGTTGTTGTACAGTCCCATCAGCTAATAACCCACAGACACTGGAAAAGTCAAACATGCACACACTTACCAGGAGCGTCTTAAGATTAGTTAAGATAAGAAATGCTTTTCAGACTCGTCCTACATTGCCCCTGTCTGCTGACTTTGGCCTTTTATACTTGGGGCCCTACAATGGTTTGTCCTTTCACCTGTCAAACATCAAACATATTCACTCCTTGTTTCGATGTTAATCATGCCCCTTTTAATACTCCTCCCACCAGAGTATTCTGTATCTCTTCAACTGGTTCTACATTTTCATTATGCTATTTTTTATTTTGTGAATAATATTATAATAATAATTATTATATATAATAATTATTTTGCAAATTATTATTTTTTTCTATGGTTTAATGGGCCAAACCTTTCAACTATTCAAAAAAAAGTAATTTGGCCCTTTTCATTGCACTTGCTGGTTCAGTTAATTATTCACCTTTAGTATCAAATTAGTCAAACACTTCGGTGGGTCAAAAAATCTGTAGACTCAGCCCATTGATGTAGTGGGCTCACACAAACATTACTTTAAAAAAAATATCATTTTAAAACTGAGTTGTACGTTTGCTTCACAGGTGTGGTGTCACTTTAACAAACCTTAATTTACAGTGAGGCTATGGTCCCCACATCATTTTCATCCCGAGAGAAATCTCTACACTGAGATGAATAGGGAAATAGGAAGATCCCAACTGTCTCACTGTCATTTTCTGTAAGGTTGTCTAGTTGCTCTTCATGAGTACTGCAAGTTCTTCTGTAATTGAAGTCCTTATCTTTGTTAGGTCTTTTCCACCTGTTTGGCAGGTATCGCATAGATGGTTTTGATTATTTGAGTTTGTCACAGCAGCGTTCTTGGGGGCAACAGAATGTTGGAGAGGTGCCAGTTATGACTGTATGGTGATGCGAGACCAGATACCTCTTTGCAAGCTCATGACACTTAATATTCAGTCCCACTGGCACCTTTTTGTTGGAACATGGTTCAAGAACATCCTGTTGATATACTGCACCTTATGGTTTGCTGGAATAATCATGATCTCTTTACCCACTTTTACCATGCACTCCTAGCCCATCATCTCCAATTTTCATTAGGTTCAGAACCACCTCAGTTGTCTCTCAGACAAAAGACGAGCCTGCACAGATAGACTCCATAACTTTACATGGCAGTTCCATGGCTCTTTCCAAGAAATGTTTAATCAAATTGTATCTAATTGTAGGGTCTTCTACTATGCTATCTTCATTAGCTTCAATACCAAAATTGATGCCCTGAACAGAAAGCTTTGTGGGGACACATTGCTGTCCTGGGTGATTATCAGCCGATGGTAAATATCAGCTACCCTTTTTGTAGTGCCCTTTTAAATTAGTGCAAAGTAAAGAGTGCCCCTTTGAGTGTTAAAGTTACTTTTCTCACATGTACAGTATATATATATACACATATGAGGGAGAAAACACAGTTGAGATGACTTACAAAAAAAACAAAAAAAAAACTCTTTCTTGCTGGTTTTAAGTAGTATAAAAATAAGGGGGAAAAAAACTATGCATGAGGGCACTGGTGGATCAGTGTTATCTGCAATGTGGGGTCCTGCAATCCTGGATGCAGTGCCGGTCCAGTGCCCGGATAAAATTGGAGGGTTGCATCAAGGGCATCCAGCATAAAATTTGTATGTGCAGACCAGATGTGGTGATCCCTTGCCTGGGGTAGCCAGAAGACCACCAAAAGCATGAGTTCCATCAGCACAGAAAGTTGGGTCATGAAGTTCTGGCTTCAGGAGAGCATTTGAATGATTTCCACCTTATACTAATTCAGACTGTTGTGGGCCATGTCTCTATCCCACCAACCTTTTAATTTGACCCAGTCCGAAATCCAAAGCTTTAATAAAGAGGACAATCAGTGTAACAAGAAAACATGTGCTCAGCATATGGGAAGTCTTTCAAGACCGAGTTATGCCAGGTGACCAACCCATGCAAGTGTTTCCTTACTGCATATTTAACTTAATCCCCATTCCCCAATCAAAGTACCAGTTAAATTATTTTGACATTTTATTGGAGTTAGTTTGACCAAATATATACATCAATACAATAAATGCTGAGGCTTGCAGAAACAGTAACAAGTGTCTTGATTACAGCTAAAACATTTACTGTCCTAGCAATGTCTGGAACTTGAGGGGATGAATGTCATCTAGCCATTGAAGCCGAGCTCCTTGTAGACACAGTCAATCTCATTGACCACGACACCCATCACACTTCTGAAAGCATCCTGGGTAGCAGCATCCCACAAGCCCTTCTCCCCAAACACATTAATGATTATCTCAGTGATGAGCTGATGAAAAAGATCAATCAATGTCAGAGTCATCAATAGTATTGTGTAGCACATTTTGAAGTAAACCTAGTTTAAAAGAGTGTTCAGTCTTACCTTGAAGTTGTTAAGGCCAATCTTGTGTTTGTTGGCATGGGTTGTAGCCAGTGGCTTGATGACATCACTAGATCCATTTGCCTTCAGGATCTCACCCAGTTTTGTCAGAACAGTTTTGCCGTGGTCCGCAATGGCTGCATTTCCAGCCAGTTCACCATGTGGGATTGCCGCAAACTTGGGGAAGAGTTTCTGGGTGTCAAGGTGCTCTGTGAACAAACTGCCCAAGCAGTGCACATATAAAATCATTTGACAGTTCTATAGTCCAGGCTAAAAATTTACACTAATAAATTTAGAGAAGTAAGGAAACAAAAGGTAAGCCATTCAAATGGCAATCTAGGTTCCCTCAAAGTCCTGGTTCCTTTCAAGACCAGTGAGAAAAAGGAGGGGGGGAAAAGAAACATGTCCATGTCCTCCCACCTTCTCATAAATAAAAACTTTAGGCACTGCTGATTGATGAAGTGCAAGTACCCCTACCTCATGTTAAAGCAATACTACAGGCCTTCATTAATGGCCTTCACTATAAACTACAAATCTTGGGTAATCTTTGTGCCATGATGCTCAACATGCCAGAAGAAAACTCTTGGAAATATGCATTGGTACCAACCGTGTCAGAACTTCTCCTCCATAGCCATCAAGGTTGCTCTCCACTTTCCCCCAGCTGGCCAAAATTAACTTACAGTCAGACATTGTCTGCAGAAAAAGTACAACTGCATGTCAGATAAACTAAGGGTACAAATACCTTCAATTCATACCCCACTTTGAGAACATTTTAAGTCTGCAGAAAAAAAAGTCAGTATTCTACACTAGAAGTGTAAGAAGTTACAAAATGGAAGTCTTTAGTCATTGCTTAAAGTTTGGGGGATGGGTCCAGGCACCAAACTTTCAGTAGCTAGGATTGAGAACCTGCTCCATCTACAGCAGACTGGCAGTTCCAGAGCCGGCCTACCACCACTGCTTAAGTGGAACAGTGGAGAGGAGAGGGTTTCTGGGAGATCAACCTATACTTTGTGAAAAAGCATCTGTGTTAATTTACAGGACATACAGGTTAAAGGCACATGCCTGGTCAGGAATGGAGGTCAGTGTCTCTACTACAGCTTAAAAAAAGAAGAAAAAGAACATAAATCTGGATTTGTGGCTCTCTTTTGCAGGATGCCTTCGATAAGCCCTGCCCACAATTCACACCTTAAGGGAGACTGAAATTACTCTTGATTGAGAACAAATTACTTCAAACTTTTCAAAATCACATTCCAAATTGACACTAGATAAACAATATATATATATATATATATATATATATAATAACATATATAATGATATATAACATCTTTGCAAAACTGACAACAATTCAATATAATAATAACCCAATATAAAAACAATTTCTTACAAACTTACTAGAAGAGTCTTGAGATAGGAAAGTTTTCTTCAGACCTGTCCTGCAATGTCACTGGCTCCTGAATTTGCCCTTTTGTACTCTGGGCCCTACAATCATTTGTCCCCTCACCTGTCAATCAAACATATTCATTCACTCCTTGTCTATATATTAATCCCACCCATTTTGATGCTCCTCCTACTTGAAGATTCTGTAGGTGGGTTCCATTCGGCCTGAAATACCCTGTATATACCCAGTATATAAATATATTTCACAGGGTGTTTAGCCATGTTAAGTGTGATTCCAAACAACAAGGAGCGGAAATGTTCAGTGGGAAGGGAATTGCAAACGGTGTAGGAAACGAGTGAACAACTTCAATTCACCATAAAAGGGAATAAAAAATTTCCCATATGTCATTACATCATGAAAACATGGAGCTATATAAAAGATTTATATATTTATTATCATTATTATCGAGAATGACATTATATTAAAAGGACACAATAATTAAATTTTTTATTTCATCAAGAAATCCTTAGTATAGGATAGTAATCTGTAAAAAAAAATATATATATATATATATATATATATATTCAATACGCAACAGGTATGCAAGGTTCTTATGTTACCATGATAAGACACAGAGGAAGTGACATCTGTGCTGATGACTTCACAGGGTGTTCCGAATGGTGAAGTTTTGTTGAGGGATGTTCCCTTCACCGACATTCCCTGCAAACGGAGCAGAGAGTAGGGAGCACCCTGGGAAGTACCTAATTTTAGGCATTCCCTAAAATATTCCTATCCTCAACCTTAAAATATGCAAAAAATATTTTAGTTATTGCAATGTATCACTTGAACGCTAGTAGTTTTTTTTTAATCCATAGCTAAAATCAATATAATGGAGTATAAAAGTATCAAATTTATCTCCTTTTTAAATAAATCTATCATCACCTTTATCGGTCTATGGTTAGGGTCCCAGTCAAAAGTTTGGACACACCCATTTCTTTATTTTCTTCATTAGAAAAAAGATATTAAACAAAAGAAAAACTCCTTTAAGAATTCATAGCACCCGTTAATTTTTTACTTCAGTTTTCAGGGGAGCCAACACCCGGAAAACAACACACCAGTTCATATTGACTGTAAGCCTTGAGGATGCTTATATGGTATAGAAAATATACCATTTTATCATTATAAAGTCATGCACAAATGTAGTAGAGTGACAGATTTTTTTGTGTGCCGCGCTACTGGTGTGAAGCATCCATTTTATTTTTGAGGGCCTCACTACTCACTACTGCTTATCGGTGTTCCCAAATTGCCTGTAGAGAGTGAGTGCAAGTGTGAATTTTGAACAGGGGTCCTTTTACAGTTGAAAAAACTAGAATAAATACAATTGTCACCTCTGGCATCCACGATCCCTTGTTAATCTACAGCGGCACCTAAATGGATAGGATTAAATGGTTTGGGTGGGAAGCTATTGGTGATTGCATATTATGTTGCATATTAATTGAATGTAAGATGTTTTTTATAGGTAAATATGATAAACTGATATATTTTCATTTTCCTGTTTCTAGGGGTGAGTGGCAGGCTGTTATCTGTTTTCATTCAAGTTATTTTGAATGACTTTATGTTTTAAAAGTATTGTTTTAAAGTGTGTTTTTTGTAAATATAATTGCTCATTATTGGCTATAGTTCCAGTAATGTAAATATCACAATGCAGCTAAGGACATGTTATAAACATAATGAGCAACTCACCATCATTTCTTCTAGTCCGTGTTGTTCGTTCTTTTGAATCTATTGCACTTCATAGCATCTATGGGAGTCACGTGACAAAAGAACGAACGACTCGGACCAAAGACTCAGAGGTAACGACTCATTTCTGTTTCCTTTACATAACCTACGGTTGTTTTGCAATGCTTTGTGCATGCGCACCCAGTAGAAAATTAACGGATCACTCTCCAAGACTACTCCTTTTCCTTAGTTCATGAACGACCCATTACTACAGTATACTTCAATCACCTTTTGACAGAAGTGGAGAAAAATCCAAGACAGAAAAACTTTAAAGCACCCACATGATGTGCAACCTATACAAACTGTTATACTTAAATGCACATCCCTCAAAATACAGAAAATTTTATTTAACACCTCAAAGTGATTATGATTTCAACACTCTACCACCTGAAAGATACACACGTTTACCAGGAGCGGGTTGAAATTGACTTTGGTGAGAAACTGTTCTTCAGACCTGGTCTGCAGTATCACTGGCTCCTGACTTTGGCCTTTTATACTTTTTGGTTTCAATATTTTTATTGATTTTTCAATTTTTCAATTAATTCAAACAATTCAAACCCCAGGCCCAGTCAACCAATTCACAAACAGGGTGGCGCTCACATTAACAGACACACAATTGTATATGTAGGTCTTGAAAGAAGAAAAAGAGAGAAGAAAAAAAGAAGAAAAAAAAATCATCCAGAAATATAATTTTAATTTTGCAACAGAGTATATAACTATATACCATGAGTATGATGAAATAAATTAAGGTTGTTTGAGATTGTCCACATAATCAATAAATGGCTGCCACACCTTAAAAAAAAGTTTATCTGACCCTCTCAATGAGAATCTAATTTTTTCCATATGAAGGCAGGACACAGTCTCTCTCACCCACTGGGTATGAGTAGGAGGGCGAGGTTCCCTCCACTTTAACAAAATAGCTCTACGTGCCAGCAATGAAGAAAAGGCAATGATTTTACGCTGTGGCGAAGATAACTGTAATTCCACTGGGACAACCCCAAACAGAGCCACCTGCGGGTCCGGCTCCAGTCTATGGTGGAAAACTGTAGACCATGAGTCAAATATTGACCGCCAGAAAAGTTCTAAATCTGGGCACGACCAGAACATGTGAAATAGCGTGCCTTCAGCTCCTCGACATCTATTACACAAGGAACTAGTGTCAGGAAACATTCGGGCTAACTTAGTCTTAGATATATAAGCCCTGTGTACTACTTTAAATTGTATGAGAGAGTGCCGGGCACACATTGATGATGAGTGGACCTGTTTAAGAATGCTATTCCATAGATCATCTGAAATTGAACTACCAAAGTCTTCCTCCCAAGCCTGCTTAATTTTATCTGTAGGGGATGATGACTGATCCAGAAGTAAACTATACAGTACGGAAATCGAACCTTTAGCTAGTACATTGCAGGAAAGAAAGGAGTCCAGAGGATTCTCATGCGGTAAAACAGGAAAATCGTCTGAAAGGGACCTGACATAGTCTCTTATTTGCAAGAATCTAAAAAAGTCAGATTTAACCAACCCGTAATGTGACATCAACTGATCGAAAGATGCAAATACATTATTTATGAATAAATCCTGAAAACATGTTATCCCTTTATCAGACCAAGACTTAAAAGAGCTGTCGTGCATTGCAGGCAAAAACAAATGATTGTGAACAATAGGACTGAGGAGGGAAGGACCTGCGAAACCAAATGATCTCCTAAATTGAGTCCATATCCTGAGTGAGTGTTTCACCACTGGGCAATTTACCTTACTATATGAAACTAAACCTAGCCTGGATGCAAGAAGAGCCGGAAGAGAAACCTGATTATGTGCATATACCTCCATATTTACCCAGGATGGTTTACAAGGCTGTATGTGGTAATGCCACCAGTACAATGTATTGCGCATGTTTGCCGCCCAGTAGTAAAGCTTAAAATTAGGCAAGGACATCCCCCCCAGCGCATCTAGTCTTCTGAAGGTGTGTCTTCCTCAACCTGGGATGCTTACCATCCCAGATGAAAGTGGAAATGACAGAATCTAGGGATTTAAAAAATGATAAAGGAATGAAAAAAGGTAAACTTTGGAAAAGATAAAGAAATTTTGGAAGAACTGTCATCTTAATGGAATTAATGCGTCCAATAAGTGATAGCCTTAAAGGTGACCACTTTAAAAGATCCTTCTTAGTTTGCTCCAGAAGCACACCAAAATTATATTTAAACAACTGTTTATACTGGTGGGTGATACAGACACCAAGGTACGTGAATTTATTTTCGACTATCTTCAAAGGTATATTAGAGTATTGTGACTGCTCCCCCGCCACGCTGAGCGGAAAAAGTTCACTCTTATGCAAGTTAAGTTTATAGCCAGAAAGCTTACCAAAATTCTCAAGCAGAGCCAGGGCCGCAGGCAGAGAGGTCCGGGGGTTAGAAATATAAAGCAATAAATCATCTGCATATAATGTCACCTTATGTATGGCCTTGCCTCGCACGACTCCAGCAATTTGCTGACATTCGCGCAAGGCGATTGCCAGTGGTTCAATGGCCAGAGCAAATAACAATGGACTTAAAGGACAGCCCTGTCTGGTTCCACGTTGTAAATTAAATGGACAGGAAGACATCCCATTGGTTAACACTACGGCAGAGGGTGCATTATATAATAGCTTGACCCATAAAATAAAGTTTGGGCCAAATCCAAAATTTTCCAAAGCTAGAAAAAGGTATTCCCACTCTACTCTGTCGAATGCTTTCTCAGCATCCAGGGAAACTACACATTCTGGAATAGAGTGGTGTGGAGAGTGAATTATATTCAGCAATCGGCGTATGTTAAAAAATGAATGCCGATTCTTTATGAAGCCTGTCTGATCAGGGGAGATGATAGTAGGGAGGACAGCCTCTAACCTCAAGGCAAGCACCTTTGCTAAAATTTTGACATCACAATTAAGTAAGGAGATAGGTCTATAAGAAGCACAGTCTAAAGGATCCTTGTCTTTTTTAAGCAGCAGCGAAATACATGCCTGACTCATAGTAGAAGGGAGAGCCCCTGATTTAAAAGAATCAGTATAAACTGTTGTCAAAAAAGGGGCAAGCTGCTTACAGAACCTCTTATAAAACTCTGATGGAAAACCATCAGGTCCTGGTGATTTCCCAGACTGCATGGCAGAAACAGCAGCCACCACCTCTTCCTGCGTAATTGGTCCCTCTAAAGTGCTACAGGTGTCAGGGGATATGGTAGGAACCTGTATTTGGGTGAAGAAGTGATCCATATCTCCTTGTGGGGGAGAATCAGTAGCGTATAAAGAACTATAAAAGTCTCTAAATTTATCATTAATGATGCGCAAATCAGTTGTGATGTCACCATTATCCAGGCGGAGACCACCAATGATTTGCTTTGCCTGGAACCCCCGCAGCTGGTTAGCCAGTAACTTCCCAGACTTCTCCCCACTCTCATAAAACGCACTCCTGGTTCTCCTCAAAAGGGACTCAGTCTCATTGGTTAATAATAAGTTTAGCTCTGTTTTCAATTTACGACACCTCTCGTATATGTCTGGAGTTGGTGAACTAGCATATTGACCATCCAGTCGAGCAATTTCATCAGATAAAGATAACTGCTTCTCTCTCAGCTTCCTCTTCTTAGTGACATCATATGCAATGATCTGACCTCTAATATATGCCTTAAGGGTATCCCAGACTATTATATTAGATATGTCTGGAGAGACATTAACATTCAAAAAGAAGGAAATCTGGTCAGAAATAAATCCAACAAAGTCATCATCTGCCAACAACGAAGTGTTCAGCCGCCAGCTCCTTTTGGGAGAGGGTAAATTCGAAAACCTTAAATCTAAGATTAGGGGGGCATGGTCTGAAATAATTATACCTTGGTACGCACAGTAACAAACATCAGATATCAGGGCATTATCCAAAATGAAATAATCAATTCGAGAGTATGAATGGTGCACGTTTGAAAAAAACGAGTAATCTCTCTTTTGATGGTTCAAAAAGCGCCAAATATCTGAAAGACCATTATCTGAGAAAAAACTGTTTAAGTAGTTGGAGGATTTACTGGGAGCACACTTTCCTTTGGAAGAACGGTCCAGAACAGCATCCAAACAACAATTAAAATCCCCACCAAGTATGAGAGAGTGAGAATTGAGGTCCGGAAATTGTGAGAGGGCATGCTTAAAGAAGGTGACGTCATCAAAGTTTGGAGCATAAAAATTTGCTAGAATTAAGTTCTTGTTACATAGGGTACCTGTAACAATGATATAGCGCCCATTCTTATCCGCTATGATATTGTTTGGAGTGAAAGGTACATTCTTGCCAATCAAAATAGCCACGCCTCTTGCCCTTGCCTGAAATGATGAATGAAAAAAATGTCCATTCCACCTGTGCTTAAGGTAAGAATGATCTGAGTTGCGCAGGTGGGTCTCTTGTAAAAAAGCAATATCTGTTTTATGCAACCTAAGATGCGCAATAATTTTACCTCGTTTTACTGTATTATTTAAGCCCTTAATGTTCCAACTCATAAATCTTAATGCTCTACCCATGGTGCAAAAGAAAAAAAAGTTCTGTACTGCAAACGGTATTTAGAAATAAGGAACAGTCTTAAATGGAACATGAAGACCCACATTACTATGCAGAGGGAAAAAATATACACAACAATTGTGGCGCCACCCCCTAATAACCCCCAACCCTCCCACTCTATCAACCCTCCCCCCAAGCATAACACCAACAAATCTCCTAAACACACCCGCCAACTTCACACACCTCCTAATCTCTCCTTACCTTATGCAAACTCAGCCCTGTACATCAAAAAGTCCTCCTTATAAGGCATAACATATTTACATTTTGCAAACGTCCGTCAACACAAAACAAACTGAAGCCTCGTAGTGTTCCCTACTACGTATTACAGTAAGTTTTCAAAAAGTTCTCGGCCTCCTTCACCGAGGTAAATGACTTTTGTCCACCTTCTTTAGTTATGATCCTCAACCTTGCTGGAAAGAGAAGGGATGGTTTAAGGCCCTGTTTATACAGCTCCGCCATAACCTCACGGTACTGCGCTCGCTGCTCCATAACTTCTGGACTGTAGTCATCGTAGATGGCGATCGGCTCGTGCTGATATTGTAGCGAGCCCCTTCGTTTCCGAGCCTCCCTTATCACGGCCTCTTTAATCTGATAGCGGTGAAAGCGAACTATCACCGCTCTTGGTCTTCCGCCTTGCTTCGGTTTAGCCATAGGAGCTCGATATGCCCTGTCAATCTCCGGAGGAGAGGACAGAGTTTGTTCACCCAAAACGTCCATCAACACCTGTGAAAAAAACGCAGACGGTCGGGGGCCCTCGACGGATTCCGGCACTCCAACAATCCTGATATTGTTACGCCGACTCCTACCCTCCAGGTCCGACGTCTTAGCCTTTAATTTAGCACACGTCTCGGTTAGCTCCGAACATACCACTTCCAGCGAGCGAATTTTCTCACTAAGAAAGTCTGCATTAGATTCTAGCGAGGTAATTCGTTTACTTTGATCCAGTACTGCCGCCTGGACTGAATCCAGCTTCGTTTCCAAAGACGTTAAGGCAGTTTTGAACTCGGTAGCCAGGCCTTTTCTGTGGTCTTCCAGAAGGCTAGTTAAGGCCGCCATGCTAAACTCTGCATGTGGTGCGAGTTTATCGTCTTTGACAGTGTCTTTTTTCACTTGCTTAGTCGACTTCGATGCCATTTTTAATCTCCTTAAACATTAAGCATGTTCATAGTCAAATACTTTAAAGATAACTGGTGGAGGATTTGAAAATTCAAGCAAAAAATTAGTTTGCACAGGGACCACGAGATAGACGCGTCTACTCCATCCGCGCCTGGAACCGGAAGTCCTATACTTTTTTATACATGCTATAAAAAGCTTGCCCCTTCATCTGTTCAATCAAACATCTGCCTCTTGTCTAGATGTTAAACCTACCACTTTTAATACTCCTCCCATCTGAGGATTCTCCTGAAAGTGCTCTGGATCAAACACCACTGTAAGTAGGAAAAAAAAATTCTGACGGTGAATTGTGAAAAAATCATCGCCATACAGTAAATAATTAATAGCCTACAGCTGTACAAAAGAATAATTGTATTTAATTGTATACAGGGTACAAGAATAAAAACAAAATTTATAAAACAAAAGAAAAGTTGTTCCAGATCAGCAGATCTGGAAATTCCTGCAAGACTGAAATCATGCCAGGTACTTTATGAAGGAGGCTGAGCCAAAACCAAGTCTTTCTTTATTGTGTAATAAATGTGCCCATGACTTATTTCATGTGGAATTTCATCGCACACTCATAAGCACATTTTGTTTTTAAATGTACACTGCCGTCTGTTAAATTTAGTAATTGTTTAAAATTTTTACATGAATGTGAAGTGTGCGGAACAAGGGTGTGAGATCGCGTTTATTAAATAGATTTCAGTTGCAAACTGTATAGGTGCATATTAAAAATGTATAGCACCATCTGGTGAATTTTAAGATGAACTAATGATTTTTTCCAGATTGATTTTTTGAATGATATAAGGGCGTTTTCTATTTAAATTTCAAAGTAGTATAACTTCGATATCTGCATGCTGATTGTGATTAAACAAAGCCTACTGTATATGTAACCTCAAGCTCGGCCAAATACACTAATTAAAACCCTATTAAAATTCATTCAGTAGTTTTTACATGATGCATGAACAAACAAAAGGACAAATAAAAATTCCAAATATCTTGATGTGTTCTATTACTCATCTTCCATCACCTCAAATTATTTTCTCATACACACGTGGACAAAATTGTTGGTACCCTTCGGTCAATGAAAGAAAAACTCACAATGGTCACATAAATAACTTTAATCTGACAAAAGTAATAATTTAAAAAAAAATCCTATGAATGTTAACCAATGAAAGTCAGACATTGCTTTTCAACCATGCTTCAACAGAATTATTTAAAAAATAAACTCATGGAACAGGCCTGAACAAAAATTATGGTACCCCTAGAAAATACTGAAAATAATGTGACCAAAGGGACATGTTAATTCAAGGTGTGTCCACTAATTAGCATCACAGGTGTCTACAATCTTGTAATCAGTCAGTGGGCCTATATAGGGCTCCAGGTAGTCACTGTGTTGTTTGGTGACATGGTATGTACCACACTCAACATGGACCAGAGGAAGCGAAGGAAAGAGTTGTCTCAGGAGATTCGAAAGAAAATTATAGACAAGCATGTTAAAGGTAAAGGCTATAAGACCATTTCCAAGCAGCTAGATGTTCCTGTGACTACAGTTGCACATATTATTCAGAAATTTAAGATCCATGGGACTGTTGCCAACCTCCCTGGATGTGGCTGCAGGAGGAAAATTGAAGACAAATCAAAGAGACGGATAATCCGAATGGTAACAAAAGAGCCCAGAAAGACTTCTAAAGAGATCCAAGGTGAACTTCATGCTCAAGGAACATCGGTGTCAGATCGCACCAGCCATCGTTGTTTGAGCCAAAGTGGACTACATGGGAGACGACCAAGGTTGAAAACAAATCATAAAAAAGCCAGACTGGAATATGCCAAACTACATGTTGACAAGGCCACAAAGCTTCTGGGAGAATGTCCTATGGACAGATGATACAAAAATGGAACTTTTTGCCAAGGCACATCAGCTCTATGTTCACAGATGGAAAAATGAAGCATATGAAGAAAAGAACACTGTCCCTACTGTGAAACATGGAGGAGGCTCTGTTATGTTCTGGGGCTGCGTTGCTGCATCTGGCACAGGGTGTCTTGAATCTGTGCAGGGTACAATGAAATCTCAAGACTATCAAGGGATTCTAGAGAGAAATGTGCTGGCCAGTGTCAGAAAGCTGGGTCTCAGTCGCAGGTCATGGGTCTTGCAACAGGACAATGACCCAAAACACACAGCTAAAAACACCCAAGAATGGCTAAGAGGAAAACATTGGACTATTCTAAAGTGGCCTTCTATGAGCCCTGACCTCAATCCTATTGAGCATCTTTGGAAGGAGCTGAAACATGCTGTCTGGAAAAGGCACCCTTCAAACCGGAAACAACTGGAGCAGCTTGCTCATGAGGAGTGGGCCAAAATACCTGCAGAGAGGTGCAGAAGTCTCATTGACAGTTACAGGAATCGTTTGATTGCAGTGATTGCCTCAAAAGGTTGTGCAACAAACTATTAAGTTAGGGGTACCATCATTTTTGTCCAGGTCTGTTCCATGAGTTCATTTTTTTTTTATAATTCTGTTGAAGCATGGTTGAAATGCAATGTCTGACTTTCATTGCTAAATAAGAATTCTATGAATGTTAATTATTACTTTTGTCAGATTAAAGTTATTTCTGTGACCATTGTGAGTTTTTCTTTCATTGACCGAAGGGTACCAACAATTTTGTCCACGTGTGTAAATATCTTCAGTGTACAGACACGCCAACTTTGCAGTTTTATTATATGTAAAGATTTTTTTTCCACCTTACCTCTTACACTACCAGTTATTTATTTATTTTTGTAATTATGATTTTTGTTGTTTTGACCAATTACATGTCACCAATACATTAAACACAGAAGCAAGAGTTACGTTGAAACATCTCATATCTTTAACCTGGCTAACATTTAGCCTACTAAGGCCAAAAAGTGTACTCTGCTTTCTTGGACTTTTGGAGTGGACTGTATATACTGCGATACATACTCTGCTTCATGTAAATGTTTTTTAAAATTGTGATTTTTTTTTTCCCCCATCGCATTAGTGATTTTTGAGAAACACCATAAAGTCACACTGTTTTATGTTTGAGTGGTATTTGATTCAGATCAAACAACTTAGACACACGTTAACTGGTCGTTGATGTCAGAAAAGAGGCAACTGTTCCGCAAGTGTGACATACCACTAACCTTAACATCTGCTCTCAAAGATAAATCCCTTTTATTTTACTATTTTTTTGGGGTCTATAAACGGTCAGAGTCATGTATTTCAGAGTTTGTACTGTAACAAACACAAAATATTGTATCTGTAAACTGTTGTGGCTGTAGATTTTGGAATCCAACGCAGACAAAACACAGAATTGCACACATCTTTTTTTACGCACAATTATTTTTGACAGTGATTTTATTCCATAGGAGGGCTGCTGTATTGGACACACACACACACACACATACATCTGCATAATAAAATAATTTTTTGAAAAAAAACATTGGCTCATTTGTGATCACATTACTCTTGAATCAAAACAAGAAACGCATGCACCTTAGTTAAGACACATGATACCTGTTGATATTTGGTACTCGTACATCAAGACTTATTAATAACCTTTTTCTCATCGTGCGGAATGCTCGCAAACCGGGTTATTTGCAATCCGAGGTTCCACTGTATTATTATTAGTATATTTTTTATTTTTATTCATTTATTTATTTTTACCAAATACAAGTCGCAATTATTGTACATTAAACACCAAGTCAAGAGCCATACAGTAGTTGAAAGTAGTTTATTTTTCCACAGTGCAAATCTCATAAAGGAGTTCTTTTTAAAATTAATGGAAATATTTTTTTTCCTGCTATGCAATGAAGGTGTGGCCTTTGAATTAAAACAAAATTTGATCAGACATTAAGAAGGGACACTAATTTCCTTGTACCAATAATAATACGATATAATACGATAGTAGGTGGCTTCTTTCTTTCTGTTTTTCTTTCTTTCTTCCTTTCTTTCATTAACTTGTGCTTATAAAGAGAAATCTCTTAATTTATTTCATTTTCAGGTAAATTTAGTTACAAAAACGAAACGAATGAACAATACAACAAATAAGACCATAAGTAAAAGAATAAATAAATCACTGGTTTTCAAAGGGAAAAGAATCGCCATGTAGTTTTCCAATTTTTTTATATCAGTAGTTCTCCTAATAAGAGTGTCTTTCCTTTGTCTTCCAGTAGCTGGAAACCCACTCACTCGTCGTCTGTCCCGCGTTTTCTTGCATCCAGTGCTAACGACTATACAACCATGCTGACGGTAGTGGGCAACTCACTGTTATCAAACTATCAAAATAATTCTTTATTTGACCTTAGTGGCCTATTTTCCTGATAACTTCAATTGAACTGATAAAATTGAACAGGTTTAGTCCAACAACAACACCTTTAAAAAAGACGCTCTCCCGGGACACTAATGCGTTCTGTTTGTGGAATGTTCAGCAAGAAAAAAAAATCTTATGTAAACTATGTTGCTGAACTTGACAGCTTTACCATGCACCCATTAAACTTAGCGCAAGTGCACGCAAGTCTGCAGAATTTGAGACAGAGAAATGAATAGAGAAAGAACATAAGAAGAGAGAAAGAAAACAACATGAGCTCAGTCAGTACAGCAAGTTGAGCCATGTCTCTCACTCCAGGACAAAAGTGTTTAATGATTCTAATTTTCCCTTTACACTTTCTAAGAATGAATTGTGGGGCTCTGTCTTCTGCCTTCACACAACCCTGACCCTACATGAAATCGAACCTCAGGCATTTCCTAAACCTTTCCCAACCCTTTAACTGGCAAAAAGTTTTCGTGAATGCACAATATCACGTGATGACTATAATGAGTTGTTTTTAAATCAGCAGTTAAGATCAATGTACTGTAAGTGAATGTGTGTACAGTAGGAAATGGAGAATGATTGTTTGACATTGTCAGATATTAAGTATAAAATCTGCTCATTCATGCTCATGAAAAAAAGATTACATGTTAGAAATGTTTCTCCATTGTGTACAGTACTCATAATACCTAATATGATTATCAGATGATTGATTAGAACTTCAGGAAGCCAAAAAACAGAAGGAAAAAAAAAAACCTCCTTTCCTTTCCAGTACTTTTGGAGGAGACGGTATATATTGCAAATATAATCCAAGTGAAATCCAACCTTAATCCTGTATTTGGGATCTCTGTCTCAGCAAAAACAAAGACAATACTGTATACACACAGACATAAAGACATGTCTCCGAGAGGCGCAGTGGTTAAAGCGCTCGCTCTATCATCCGGCGATCGCTAGTTCGAATCCCGGGTGGTGCTGTAACCTCTCGCAGCCGGAGGTCTAGAGAGAGCTGATTGGCCGAGCTCTCTCAGAGGGGAGGGATGAGAGGTACTTAGTGCTCCCACATTAATCACGGCTCTACAGCCAATCAGGGGCGTCTGTGAGCTCGCGCAACGGAGGGAGCGGATAGCGCTGTCCTCCGAGTGTGTTACGCCGCCCCCAACGGTGTTCGAAAAGATGCGGTCGGCTGGCGTCACGTGGTTCGGAGGAAACACGTGATAGTCTTCGGCCCTGAGTGGTAGTAGTAGCCTTAATGTGAGAGCCCCCTAGTGACGGGGAGGAATTGGACACGACTAAATTAGGGAGAAAATCGGGGAAAAATAAAAATAAATAAAAAATAAAAATAAAGACATGTTTATAACAGCTCAAACACGCAAATCAAAACCTGTACTACTGTAGTGCCCTCTCTAAGACTGTTTACAATTTAAGGTGCATTAATAAGGCAATGCATGCATGAACTTGCATCCTGTCTGCAAGTTGAAATAGTAATATTAATAAAAGACAGGATGCAATGAATTCAGAATGTGACCATAATGCAGTGAAGATAGAATGTACAGTATATGAGCCTACATGGTATGATTTATATTTATATTTAATTTTATATCAGTGTCTACTTTAAAATATTAGATTATGATCCACCAGTGATAATTAGATTAATATATGTTGATATGTACACTATGAATGTCCCTGCATGCCATACAGGTACAAATAAAATAACTGTATGAGTTCTTAATATTTATTTATTAAGAAGGGATTTAGTTATACTATTATTTATTTATTTATTAGGGTCTTTGTTTGTTTGTTTGTTTCGTTCTATTTTATGTTACAGTAGTGGGCAACAAAATGTCCTACGTGACACTAAAGTGTTCTGTTCGTGAAAGAAAAAAAAAAAAAGAATTAAGTCAACTGTGTTAGTAAAGGTGATGGATTTTTCCATGCGCCCATTAAATTTAGTGCAAGTACATGCATGTTCTGAGTCCATTCTAAGACAGAGAAAGAGAAACGAATAGAGAAGAAACATAAGAATCGAAAGGACAAAGCATGTCTTATAACTTCACAAATCACTTCACATTTTAGGGAATGCAATATCTTACTTTGAACATGAGTAATTAATAGATGAGATCAATGTAATTGAAAATGTTGTGAAAATGTGTGTGTACAGTAAGAAATACAAAATCATTGTTTGATATGATCAGATTATAAGTTAGTATTTAATGTCCACCAAAACGGTACAAAAATGAATGGCAATTAAACATAAAGAAAGATTATTCTGTAGCGTTGTCACTGGGTTGTAGCACTGTTTATCACAGCTCCAGTGTCCAACTGAGATTCCTGATTGAGTTCTGCAGTAAACTGATCCAGCAGCAAATTTGATTGTTTGGTCCCTGCATGGACTGGCGTCCCATCCAATGTTCGTTTGCCCATCTTTCCGCAATGTGCTCTGGATCCAACATCACTGTAGTGGGGAAACATAATCTCTGAAGGTGATTTAAACGAAAAATTCCTGCATACAAAATCATTATACAGTAAATAACTAACAACCAAAACTTTAGTCATGTCTCAGACAAATCCTCTACGAATGCTTTTCACAAGATATAGGAGTGTGTTTATGGGGGGGGGGGGGTTTGATCATTCTTCCAGAAGTGCATTTGTGAGGTCAGACACTGATGTTGGACGAGAAGGCCTGGCTCACAGTCTGCACAATAATTTATCCCAAAGGCGTTTTCTCTGGTTGAGGTCCGGACTGTGCGTGCCGGTCAAGTTCCTCCACACCAAACTCACTCATGAACTCTTAATGCTTCAGCGTACCAAGACATTTTGGGCAATCTCATGCTCCCAACTTTGTGAGAACAGTTTGGGGACGGCCACTTCCTGTTCCAACATGATTATGGATTAAATATTAATTGAATATTACTCAAGTTCATATGCATTTGAAGGTGATTTTTTTGGCAATATAGTATACATTGTAGAACATGTTACGATTCCTTTTTTAATTTTTTTTTTTAATCTAAATTAGGTGTGAAATAATAAAAAAGAACACATGCTAAGACAGGTGTTTAGCAGATATTGGAACTCCTTCAAGATTAAAATCATGCCAGCTGGCGACCTCTTAAAGGAAGTTGTGCCAACACCTAGAAAGTGTTTTTTTCCACTTGTTACATGTCTCACATTGTGCTAGATCTTAAATTTAATTAATATGTTTTTATATGTTCTCAATATTATAGCAGTATCTAGCTGCATGATACTGTATAACCAGAATAGGGTTCCTTACTGCATGCTGTTATACATCTCCATCTGATCATTCTTTTTGCTTTTGATCTTCTGATTTTTTTTTTACAGATCTCTCTTTCTGCACTTTGTATTGTTCTATGGTGTATAACGAAATACACCCAAAATACTTTTAAAGCACTCCAACAAAGCTTCCATTCTTCGCGAAAGATGAACAAAAAATAGACACAAAAAAATGATGGAACTTAACAAAGTTTCTTCATAGATTTTTACTTGTAGCATTCCTTTATCACAGTTCCAGCGTCCAAGTTTCAGTCCTGAGACTTCTCCTTCCTTCCTACATTGGAATATATGTATATGTGTGTGTGTGTGTCCATACGGTATGTGCTTTATAGAGAAATGAAATTAAGAATCAGGACATATATTTTTCTTCAGCTGACCAGTTAACGCCCACATTAACCGGTCTGCTGATGTCAGATATGCGACTCTGTGTACCTATATACCATGTACCTCACTGCTTCTATATTAGCTGAAATGTGACATATCGCTTTAAAAGTCCGTTTCAATCCAGTTGTTGTTCTTGGTCAAATGGACAAACAAACAATAACAAAATAATGACAGAAAATAATTTTTCATTAATGACTGAATTATTGAGTAAATTAGTAAATCAAATGATCCCAGAGATAATAAGAAAATCACCAGGTATTTCATTTTTTCTTTATTTAGATTTATATTCATCATATGCTAAAAACATTATCACACAAACACATATACAGAGGCAAAAACTATTTGTTGGTGCCCTCTCTTGGAGATAGCATGAAGCCGTGTTATGATTGATTTTATTTGATGTTTGTAATCAGCTGTAAAACATTAGATTACGATCCATCATGATTATGATGATTACATTTATCTTATGTTCAGTTGTACACTATGAATTTCTCTGCCATTTACACAGGCACAGAGATCAAATAAAAAATAAAAAAACTGATTGGATTGTAAATATATAGTCCTGTAAAATTAGTTTCCTTTATTAATTCCTAAAATTTTGAGAAAGCACACCAAATACCTTATAACAGTATTTTTTTTTTCTTTCTATTTTCTTTTACATTAGTGGGCAACTCACTATAATGGATCTTATCACAGTTGATTAATTTTGATATTCACTTATTTTAATTTGACCGGTCTAATTTAGTGGTTTAATCCAAAGCAGAACTTCCCTAAAACAGCATATGGTTTATGGGAAACTGTGTTCTGTTGGTGCAAACGTTCAGTAAAGAGAGAGAAAAAAAAAGACGTATGTACACTCTGTTGGTGGACATAACAAATTGACCTCACACCCATTAACCCTTGTGCAAGTTTGATTCCCATGTTGAACAAGAAATAGAAATAAATATAGAAGAAACATAAGAAAGAGGGACAACGAAACTTGAGCTTAATCACTACAACAAGTTGAGGCACAGCTCTGGATCAGTTTAATTATTCTGATTCCTCTTTCACAGCTCATGATTAATTATGGAACTTGTCCTTCTATTCCATCAAAACTTATAACTTAATCCAGCCCTTCCCCTGGGCCCTGATGCTACATGCATAACCTTAGGCGTTCGCTATACTTTGCCCAAACCTAAAAGTTGGCCAAATGTCATGGTGAAGTTAATACATTACTTGATCAATAATGACTGGTAACGAGTTGCTTTAAAATCAATTATTTGTTTTTAAGATAAAAGTAATTGAGTGATGTGGAAATGTGCATGTACAGTAAGAAATACAGAGGTATTGTTTGACATTAGCAGATACTGAGTAAGTATGAAATCAGCTCATTTGTGTTCGTAAAGAGAGACGCAAAAAAGAATAATGATTAAGATTAGTCCTATATTTGTGACTTTTTTGTTGCATTGCATTATCACAGCTCCAGCGTCCAAAGCCCTATTCACACAGGATTAGGATTATCTGATAATTACCCCCACTTCACACCCCATTTCTATTACTAGAAATTACTATTACTAGAAATTACCCCCACATCTGAATTTCATGTGGCGCATTCACACAGGATAAGCGAAGCCTGCGATTTTATTTGAATTTACGATATGATTTCAAGGCTTTGCGTAGCATCCGCTTCCTTGTTTCTCAATATTATAGCAGTATCTAGCTGCATGATACTGTATAAACAGTATAGGGTTCCTTACTGCATGCTGTTATACATCTCCACCTTCGGATTTCTTTCAGCTCTCTCTTTGTATTGTTGTATGGTGTATAGCGAAATACACCCGAAATACTTTCAAAGCACTCCAACAAAGCTTCCATTCTATGCGAAAGATGAATAAAAATACACACAAAAGAATGCTGATTGACCTTAACAAAGTTTCTCCATAGATTTTTACTTGTAGCATTGCTTTATCACAGTTTCAGCGTCCAAGTTTCAGTCCTGAGACTTCTCCTTCCTACGGTTTTGCGTGATGCATGGTTAAACCAGCGTCCCATCCAGGAGTTGTCTTTGGATCTTAGTAGGAGTTTCTTTTTTCCCTTCTTTTTTCTTATCTTCTTATGTTCCGTTACAGTTTTGGACAAGTCACTATGATCATACTTTTTTTGTATTTTGTGGTCTATTTTACTGGTCACTTTAATTTAACTTGTCAAATTTACTAGTAGACCCAAAAACAGTACGCTCTCCTGGGACACTAATGTGTTCTGTTGGTGGAATTTTCAGCGAGGGAAAAACCATCTTACGTGCAATGTGTTGGAAAACTCCGCAGAGTTACCCTGCACCCATTAAAGCTTAGTGCAAGTACGTGCAAGTTTTCATTCTCATTCTCTTCATGGAATTGAATGGAGAAGAAATATAAGAAGAGAGAGAAAAAACATGCTTTCCATCAGCACAGAAAGCTGAGTCATGGCTCTGACTGCAGGACAAAGCAGTTTATTGGTTCTAATGTCCCCCTTTACACTTCCTCTGATTTAATTGTGGGTCCTGTCTTGTAATTTTACCCAACCCAGACCCTATATGAAACCTAACCCTAGGCATTCCCTAAACTTATCCCTATAGCAGGCAAAAGGCTTTGGTGAATGCACTATATCATTTGACCATGCGATGAGTTGTTTTTAAATCTATAGGTAAAATCAATGCAATTGAAAGCTGTGACTACATCGTGAAGGAGGCTAAGTCAACACCAAGAGTGCTTCTTCATTGTATTGATTTTTGTCCACTCACAGCAAGGTAAGTGACTCTTAGACGATTATGGTTGGCAACATGGAAAAAAAAACTGACCTTTCCTTTAGAGTACTTTTGAAGAGGACACACACAAATCAGTTTGTTGGCGCCCTCTTTTGGAAATGCCATACATGACAGTATGACTCCACAATTTTATTTCATATCAGTAATGTGCTCTAAAACATTATATTATGATCCACAAATAATATAACTGATGATTAGCTTTATATACTTTAAATGTACGCTCTGAATTTCCCTGCACCTTACACAGACACAAAGAAAATAACTGTTTCCACACTCTTTGTGGTAAACTAAGTATCTAGTACAGAGCAGTTTGGGTTCAGGACTGTGGATCAACACAGCTTACTTTTTGTCAAGAGGATAAAATGATATGAAAGATGCATTTTAAATGTCACCTTATAGAAATAATAAATACTGATTAAACAGTAGGGATTGCCATTTTGTATTCCTGTAAAACAAAGACATTAAGAAAGGGCTCCAATTTCCTTATACCAGTATGTATCTTAATCTGTGCTTCTTTTCTTCCTTCCTTCATTCCTTTATCCTTCGTTAATGTGTTCTGTTGGTGGAATGTTCAGCAAAGAAAAAGCATCTTATGTACAGTATGTTGGTGTATGTGCAACTTTTCATTCCCTTGTAAAACAGAAAATTGAATTGAAGAGAAGAAATATAAGATGAGAGACGACAAATCAGAAATCAAGTTGATTTATGGCTCTAGCTCAGAATAGGTTAATGATTCTAATTTATATTACTGGACCTCTGTTATGGGCCCAGTCTCAGTCTCTTTGTTCCAGAAAAACTTTGGCCAAACATAACCCTACTTGAACCTTAATCCTACATAATCCCTAATCCTATCTGCAACCTAACTATATGTGCACTCTAACCCTACGTACATCCGAACCCTACATGCACCAACCTACATGAATGCTAAACCTGCAAGCACCAAAACCCTACATGAACCTGAACTCTACATGAACCATAATTCTAAATGCACCTTAACCCTATAGGCCAAGGCCCACTTTAGGCAAAACCGTAATCCTAGGCATTCCTTAAACCTATACCAATCCAAATAGTGGGCAAAATGTTTCAATAAAGGTACTATACCAGTTGACCACTAGGAATGAGTTGTTTTTAAATTAATAGCTAAGAGCAATGGCACTGAATAGTGTGAAAATTTTAAGAAATACAGAAAAATTATCTGTTTCATAAAGAACAACATTATTATCAAATAATAAGTAATTAGAAAATTAGTCCATTCCTGTTCATGGACAAAAAAGAATGGTGATTCAACCTGAGAAAGATTTTTCCACAGATTTGGAATTGCTTTCTAGGGTTCCACAGAAAATGTTCTGTTGGCGTCCTCTAGGGGAAACAGCATGAGGATGCACCTTATTTTGTTTCGATAATCTGCTAGAAAACATTATCTTATGATCAACCTATATTGTAACATGATTATATTTCTAACTCTAAATTAAATTGAAACTCATTTTAACACTTCCATTACCCTGTGTCCTGTATCATCCAATGACCCATACGTTCACACAAGTGTTCATTGATTCAAGGGGAAGATATTTTGTACTTCAAAGTACTTCAACATATCTGTCACATAAAATGTACATGTAGTCAAATACAAATATAGAAGATAATTTTCTAACCCTAACCCGTATTACTCTTTTGCATTTTACTTTTTTTGTCATTTAAAATATACAGTACCAGTCTAAACTTTTTTAACTATAAAATAACACATATGTTATTAGGTAATAAAGTAACAACAATCAGTTGTTATTTTAAAATGTGAAGGTCAGCTGGTCTGGAACATTTCTTACAAGAACAGTGTTATCAAGTGAATTTGAAAAACCCATTTGAAGAACTGAATTTTGAAAGAAAAGAATTTGAAAAACCCATTTGAAGTATGGAATAAAATAATCGTGCGTAAGAAAAAAAGAAGAAAAAAAACATTTGTATGTAATTCTGTGTTTTGTCTGAGTCGGATTCCAAAATCTATTCCATTCAAAAATACGTCATCAAGACGACATGCACAGGCATCACTATCCGAGGGAAGAGGAATCGATTCGGCCACTATCTCATTGTGGGGAAAAAAAAAACTTACCTGAGACGATGAGACGGTGGCTGAATCGATTGTTCTTCCCTCGGATAGTAATGCCTGTGCTTGTGGCCTGTGTGTGTGTGTGCGCCCTGTGATGGATTGGCACCTCATTCAGGGTGTACCTTGCCTTGTGCCCCAAGTCTCCTGGGATAGGGTTCAGGCGCCCTGTGACTCTGAACTGGATAAGTGGTATAGAATATGCATGAGAGTATATTTTTAAAATTATTATTATTATTATTATTTATTGCATTATTATGTATAAATTTTAGTAAATGAACAAAATATTGAAAAGTCTATGTATTTATTAAGCGTACTGCAGATGTTAAGGCTTTTAGTCAACACATGTGGCCACCTCTAAAAGGGAAACAGCTCCAGCAATCATCTAACATCATGTCGTCTCTTAATATCATGCCCCCATGATTATAACAAACCCCATGTCATGTGATTAATCACATCTGTTCTGAAACGTTGTGGAAATTTGGTAGTAAAAAAAAAAAAAAAAAAAGATGTCCAGTTTTCCAGTTTTTGTTTGTTTGTTTTAACACATGTAGATTTACTTGGTGGGGGGTTGTCATGCAATATTTATTGATTTTTATTGATTTCTTTTTGGCTGCTCTTGTTAGGGGTTGCCATAGTGGACCATTTGTCTCAATATAACACAGTCTACCACATCACTCCCTCGTGTCCTCCCTCACCACATCCACGAACCTCCTCCTGGCCCTTCCTCTCCTCCCGATGTACCCCTCATTCCTCCTCTGCACACGTCCAAACCATCTTAACTTTGTCCCCAGTTGTCCTACCTGCACCGTCCCTCTAATATACGCCTTCCTGCTCCTGTCCATTCCTGTCACTCCCGAAGTTTGCGTCGTGTTATACAAGTTTTATGTTCATTTTAAAATTAATATTTTAATCATCATTCAGCCATTACACTGATTATTGTTATTATTATTATTATTATTATTATTATTATTATTATTATTATTATTATTATCTTTGAGGTAAAATTTCAGATTAACGCGTTTAAATCTTTGTATGTGTTGGATATATAGTACGATTGTGAAAAAAATCCCAAGATTTATCATTTCATTTTTGAATGAGGTTTGAGAAGTCAATGTTACAAAATTTCACACATCAAAGGAAAGGTGGTAACACTCTTGGTTTGATGAAAAGCTTTTTTTTTTTTTTTTAAATACAAACCCTTTGATTCAAAGAAACTCTTATTTTGACACTTGTATCTGAAATAGCGACTCATGGCGTTTTGGTGAGGTTTCACAACCCGGTTGCCATTTTTCATTATCCGACTGATCCAGTCCAGCCGGATCTCAGCCTCAGCGTGTCGGAGCTCAAAGCCTGGACCTTCCACAAGCCGAGCAGGAAATTACAACAGAACTGGGGGTTTACCGGGGAGAAGACACGAGCGTAGGGCTGATCATTGATAAAGGAGATACTGTAACTTATTCAGGGCCAAGTGTCCACCATGAACCCTGAATAGTAAGTTCATTTGTTTTCTAAGTTCATGTTGTTTGTGTCTTTGAATTGCTACAAATGTATCTTTGAATGATGAGAGAATTTAAACATCAGACAAACCTCAGTGTTCATTTTGTTCTGTTACACTAAACTGGCTTTGGATTAGATTCAGAAGCACTGTTAATGTAGTTAAGTAAATGTCATCTGATCCACTTTGTTTATACATATAAATAAATAAATAAATGTGTCTCATTGGATTAGTTTTATTTAGATGTTTGTTTGTTTTTGTTTTATTACCTGATATTTTGTAACACTTGTTGTGTTCACCCTGACACATTTGGATCCAGTTGAAGTTCACCTGAACTGTGTGTGTGTGTGTGAGTGAGTGAGTGATGATAAAATAATAACCCCAAAGCATTAACTGGTGTGTATCAATCATGTCAGAACACAAAGTCTAATATCATTATAATATTGCCATTTAGCTGTGAGGGAATGAAATAAAATACATTCATAAAGTGGCGATCACTGTGACCTCGCACCTCCATGGTCCGGGTTCGATTCCCGCCTGGGGTCTGTGTGCATGGAGATGCATGTTCTCCCCGTGCTTGGTGGGTTTCCTCCGGTTTTCTCTCACAGTCCAAGGACGTGCAGATTAGGTTAATTGGTGTTCCCAAATTGTCCATAGTGTGTTAGTCAGTGTGTGTGTTTTCCCTCTGATGGATTGGCACCTCGTCCAGGGTGTACCCCACCACATGCCCCAGGTCTCCTGGCACACACACAGGATAAAGCAGTATAAATGAGTGAGTGAGCGAAAAACTAATAAAACCCTAACGAGTCATGTCGACTAGGAACTGGACACTCGTTCACACCTCAATTCAGCCACCATATTCATGTGTGTTAAAAGTTACTGCAGGTAGATTTATTTTTTTTAACTTGACATGCATAAAGTCAACTTAATAACAAAATGTTTTGTTGTATTATAATAAGCAAAATGAATTAATTTTTTTTAATCAGTCTTCCTAAATTCTGTTGAAGAAAGTGACAAATAAATGACTGTTTAAACAATTAATAATTTATCGAAACTGTCACGGTTCTTTAATTATTTCTCATAAATTATTCCTGTTATGAGCCCTTATCATGTCCCAAGTCTGCGTATGCCAGTTTCTGTCAAACCTGCTGAAGATAAGGCTTTCACTCGCCTCATCACTTTCTGTGCCACGTCGCTAGCAGGTTAGCAAGCGTCTGAAAAATATTAACAAATTAAAGAATTGTATATCGAGTAACCTAGGTGGTGAATTTGCTCCGTTCTTAAATATATTTGTCTGTGTTTATACTGTATATGGCTTTGTTGCTGCCAGCAGAGTGAAGCACAGTAACATTGTTAAAATTAATGTTAAACATAAAAATGCTAGATTCTAGTTTAGCCAGTGGCTAGCGATCTCTGCGGTTGCCGTGGTGATTAAAGTTAGTTTTAAATGCCGAGTGTTGGACAGTTTCTGGAAACATTAGACTAATCTTTTTAATTTCTAACGATTTGGACAAATTTCATGATTTGGTATAAATAATAACAGAGCTGTGTACTTCATATCTAGTTTTTTTTTCCCAGACTTTTTATAAAGCTCTTTATACGTGGTAGCTTATAACTTTAACACAATTATGTTAATTTCCATTTTCTTTATTTTTTAGTTAGTTTATTCATTTACAGTGTCTTAATTATACAAGTCACACTGATTTTTTACATTTATAATATTTGTATTTGTCCCAGGGTGTGAAGAAGTTGAACTTTTACAGAATTATAGAAATTTTACAGGAATGCATAATATAATTTATGCTTTAATAAAGTGAAGGTTAAGTAAGTAGCCATCCAGCCATACACCTTCTCTAACTGTTAACACGATATAGTGTAGCATTAAAGGATAATAAATCCACTGTGTCTCATGTGACTTTTGTTTTTTTTTGTTTCTTTCCCCAGCGACTACCTGTTCAAACTGCTGCTGATTGGAGACTCTGGAGTCGGGAAGTCCTGCCTTCTGCTCCGATTCGCAGTGAGTTTAAAACCGTGCTGCTCTTGTACACTTTTCGAGTGAGCACTGGTTCATTTGTCTTACCTTACAGTAATACATTTTCCTGTCTGTCTGTGATGGTTTTGTTCAGGATGACACATTTACAGAAAGCTACATCAGCACCATCGGCGTCGACTTCAAAATAAGGACAATAGAGATGGACGGGAAGACGATCAAATTACAGATTGTGAGTACCACCGGGATTGGCGGGGGGCGTTGTTTGGGAGACTAGACCTGTAGAGTCTGAGGTATTGTCTTATTTAGAACTTTCCAGAATATAATGAGTTATAAGAGTGACTATTGCTAAATACTATAATGGTGCAAAATATTTTAGCGTGTTATGCTCACTGTTACTGTCACATGACATAACAATAGTGTGATGATACGATAGGATCAGCTGTCATCCTGATTATGCATGCTAATTTAATCCATCCAACAGGCAACTTCTTAAAGCAAAAATTTGTATTGCGAAACGCATTGTCCCATAGGAAATAATGTAAATGCAGATAATCCGTTCCAGTCGCGCACAAAATATTACCAAAAT
Organism: Clarias fuscus; assembly: GCA_030347435.1. Lineage (NCBI taxonomy): Eukaryota > Metazoa > Chordata > Actinopteri > Siluriformes > Clariidae > Clarias > Clarias fuscus. The sequence continues at coordinate 21,396,492 of CM059227.1, read as the reverse complement.
TACTAATTTCCAACACTATAATCATATTTTTGCTAATAAAAAACAAATTAAACATGTAAATGAAGTAAAATATGAAACAAATGGACAATAAACCTCACTTAACCTTAATTTATGATTCCTCTTGGCACCGGCTGCTTTAAAAACCAAACTGAAAGCAGCTCTCTTCTCTTCTTGCTGCCATCCTTGGCCTTTCAAGCTAATGGTTTTAAATGGGTCCGGGACGTACACGTGACTTAGCCGCTTCTTTGTTGTCGAATTTTTCTGTTTTTCAGGCGGAAATTCTTAATGCAGGGCGTTCATATGCTGATGTACCACTCTACATGTTTGTACTTTATCACATTGTAGCTCTTTTCTATCAGATGAAGCGTACAAACGAGTCTGAAAGCTAAAAACGGATATATTGTTGGACTCTTTACAATACCTCTGGCACAATACTCTATTATGTTGTTTGCTTGAGTATATGAATGGTGCTGTAGAGAATGTGTGAATTGCGTACAGTACATACACACCCAGTTTTATAGTGGTGTTGAATCCAGGTTGTGTGTGTTACTCAGTGGGACACGGCGGGTCAGGAGAGATTTCGCACCATCACCTCCAGCTACTACAGAGGAGCCCACGGGATCATCATCGTGTACGACATCACAGATCTGGTAGGTGGAACATCCTGGCACCGGGAAGACTCGGTTACCATGGCGACCCTGCCCTTTTTGTGGTAGCACATTTGTTGCATGAGGCATGACCATGAAATTGAACTAAGCACTGAGGGCTCAAACTTTCTCAAAGGTTGAGGGTTTGAATGTCACCTCCAGTTTATGCTTCACTGAGTATGCATGCCATTCCTGTGCTTGGTTGGTTTCCACCAGATACTCTGGTTACCTCCGATAGTCCAAAGACATTCAGTATAGACCTATTGTTGTTTCCAAATTGCCCATTTATTGATGTGCCATGGCCCATCCAGTGTCTCCCGCACCTGTGATGGGCTCCAGACCCCTTGTGATAAACTGTATAGATAGAACTATCTGAGAACATTTACTCTACTAATAGTGCTGCATGCTGAGTCAAAAATCCTTCATGTTGACTTTATTTTTTCAGGAATCGTTCAACAATTTGAAGCAGTGGCTGCAGGAGATCGACCGCTACGCCAGCGAGAACGTCAACAAACTGCTCGTGGGCAACAAGTCTGACCTGACCACCAAGAAAGTAGTGGATTACACCACAGCTAAGGCAAGAGTTTGAGTTTTTTTTTTTTTTTTTTTTGTCAAAGTTTTTTTATTTATTTTCAAACTATACAAAGAAAACACAACAAAAGAGAACACAAAACCAACCCCCACCCCCCCCCCAACACCAGACAAACATAAGGATGCCATAACAATCAGATGTCCATAAAAAGATAAAAACAAAATAATAATAATAACATATGTAAGTAAACTTCCCCACAACCTTCCTTTACAATGCAATATTATCAGCATTCAAGCCCTCAGCAAAAATTAAGAAAGGCTGCCAAATATTATAAAATGTGTCAGTAGACCCTCTAACTGTATATCTAATTTTCTCCAGCTTAAGATGGTACATCACTTCCCTTATCCAGTGGCTAAATGTTGGTGGATCAGGGTCTTTCCATTTAATCAATATCAGTCTCCTAGCCAGAAGGGAACAGAGAGCCAATATTTTAATTTTTTAATTTTCCTTTGGTTAAAACTAGTGTTTTCTGGAGGGACACCAAACAATGCAATAAATGGAGATGGCTCTACTATCTCTCCAAATAGTTCAGAAAAGGTCTTGAAAATATTAGTCCAGAACATGTAAAGTCTTGGACAAGTCCAAAACATATGCAGCAGAGTTGCAGGAGCCTGCCTGCATCTATCACATGTGGTATCTATATCGACTTTGATCTTAGAAAGTCTGACTTTTGACCAATGTAGACGATGCACAATCTTAAATTGTATTACAGCATGTCTAAGGCAAATGGATGATGAGGAAATCATCTGTATTATTTCGTGCCAGATTTCCTCTGAAATTGGTTCATCTAAATCGGTCTCCCATTTATTTCTGAGTAAATCTAGAGGTGTTGAATCATACATACTGAGTAATTCATAAATCCTGCGTATAGTTTGTTTTTGTACTGATTTACATTCAAATATTGAATCTAATAGAGAAAAAGGAGGGCATGATGGGAAATTATTAGAATTCAATGCCACAAAGTTCCGGAGCTGCAAGTATCTATAAAAATGTGATTTGGGAATATCGTATTTCTGTACCAACTGTTCGAAGGATGCAAAATTTCCTTCAATATAAAGTTCAGACAGTGAGACCAAACCCTTTCTAGCCCAAACTTCAAAAGCATTATCCATCATTGATGGAACAAACATGTAATTTTTAGCAACTGGGGCAGCCTGTGGTAACTCTTTAAGGGAAAACGATAGTCTGACCTGATTCCAAATTTTAACTGAATGTATAACAACTGGATTAGAGGTCAAGCTAGAGATTGGTTGAACAAATGGTATTTTGGAACACAATAATGCTATTAGAGAGGTGGGGCTAACTGAAGCCCCCTCCAGAATTGTCCAAACAGGGGGATTGTCATCATTTAACCAGAACATCAGTGCTCTTATATTGGCTGCCCAATAATAATACAGGAAATTTGGAAGTGCCATCCCTCCTTTTGCACGAGGTCTCTGCAGTATGCTTCTTTTAATTCTTGGTGTTTTTTTGTTCCAAATAAAGGTTGAAATCTGATTATTTAATTTGGAGAAAAAAGATTTTGTTAAGAATACCGGAAGGCATTGAAAAATATACAAAAACTTGGGCAATACATTCATTTTTATTGTATTAATTCTTCCACCCAATGAAAGATGGAGGTGGTCCCAACGCTCAAGGTCTTGTTTTAAATTAGATAAAAGAGGTGGATAATTGACTCCATACAAGTCTTTATGATCATGCGTAACCCAGATCCCAAGGTATTTAAATTTTGGGGGGCTAATTTTAAAGGGAACTGAGCTTAAAGACGACAGACTGACTCCATCACCAACAGGCATCAGTTCACTTTTCTGGATATTAACTTTATAGCCAGATATTTTGCCAAAATCTGTAAGTAGAGTCACTAACTTAGGTAAGTTTGTCAGGGGTTGTGACAAGTATAATAACATGTCGTCCGCATAAAGCGAAACCTCATGCTCCAATCCTGCCCGCTGAGTACCCTTGATATCGGCTCTCTCTCTCAAATTTAAAGCAAGTGGTTCCATTGCAACTGCAAATAGAAGTGGGGCATCCCTGCCTCGTGCCGCGTTGAAGCTCAAAATAATCAGATATGCTGTTATTAGTACGCACAGCAGCTAATGGAGACGTATATAAAAGTTTTATCCATGATATAAGCTTACGACCAAATCCAAACATCTCTAGTGTATTGAAAAGATAACACCACTCCACACGGTCAAATGCCTTTTCCGCATCCAATGAGAGAACTACCTCCGGCATGCCGAGTGGAGAGGGGCCATAAAGAATGTTCAACAGTCGTCTAATGTTAAAAAAAGAATAACGTTTCTTAATAAACCCTGTTTGGTCAGGTGATATGATGGAGGGCAACACCCCCTCTAAACGTCACGCAAGGACTTTAGCAAGCACTTTGGTGTCAGTATTAAGAAGGGAGATTGGACGGTATGAGCTGCACTCGAGAGAGTTCTTGTCTTTTTTAAGGATTAATGAAATAACTGCCTGACGCATGGTTGGTGGTAGGGATTTTAATGAAAGTGACCCTTCAAAAACCGATAACAATACAGGGGAAAGCTGCTCTGAAATTTTTTTTAAAGAAATCTGTTGGAAAACCATCCGGTCCCGGTGATTTGGCACTCTGCATAGATCTAATTGCTGATGCTATTTCCTCGACCGTGAGATTTTCTTCCAATTCAGCAGCTGTCACTGGATCTATAGAAGGGATATGTAAATGATCGAAAAAGACGTCTAAGGCAAGAGGATCGACACATGAATGGGAAGTGTATAGTGACTGGTAATAATTTTGTTTATACAGTTATACAGTCCATAGGAATTAGTGGTTTATTCTGTGGGAACCAGTTGTTTAGCTCTTCAGATTAAGTTGCTTATCTTGTGAGAATGAGTTGCTTATCTTGTGGGAAATGTTTATATTGTGGGAACGAGTTGCTTATCTTTTTAAATCAAGTTGTTTATCCTGTGGGAACAAGTATTTTTTTTTATCTCATGAGAATGAGTTATGTGTCTCAGAAGAACAAGTTATGTATCCCAGAGGAATGAGTTGTTTATGTCATGAGAACAAGTTATGTATTTCATAGGAGCGAGTTGTTTAGGAGCAAGTTGTTTATTTTGTGGGAACAAGTTGTTTACCTCTGATGAACCCCAGTGATTTTTGTCTTAAAAAGCTCACACTGAAGAATCCTTACATAAATATGAAATTAAATGTTTCCTGAAATGCGGCAGCACGGTGGTGTAGTGATTAGTACTGTCACCAACAGGGTCTGGGTTCATTTCCCGGCCAGGTCCGATTCCCACGTCTGTGTGCATGGAGTGTGCATGTTCTCCTCGTGCTTGGTGGGCTTCCTCTGGGTTCTCTGGTCTTCTCCCACAGTCCAAAAACATGCAGATTAGGCCAGTTGGCGTTCCCTGATTGCCCGTAGTGTGTGAATGACCGCGTGTGTGTGTGGGGATTGGCACCGTGTCGAGGATGTACCCCGCCTCATGCCCCAAGTCTCCTTGGATAGGCCAGTTATCCTTTTTTTTTTTTTTTTTTCAATAAGCACAAATTTTTTGTTAATCCATTAATGATCAATCTTTGATCATGTGAAGCATCAACAATACAGTTACTATTAGAAACAAGGTATCAGAACGAGCTCATTAATATTAACCTGTTCTACTCTCAGAGCTGCTGTTACAGACAATAGACCTCGCAGTATAATGCTCTATGCAATGTGCTTCTCTCTTCATCTCAGGAGTTTGCAGACTCTCTGGGGATCCCGTTCCTGGAGGCGAGCGCAAAGAACGCCACCAACGTGGAGCAGGCCTTCATGACCATGGCGGCAGAGATCAAGAAAAAGATAGGGCCAGGCGGCGGTACGGGCGGAGGCGAGAAATCGGACGTCACGTTCCACAGCCAGCCGGTGAAGGAGTCGAGTGGAGGCTGCTGCTGAGTCCTGAACTCGCACCGAATACACAACGCACAAAGGGAGAGGGATGTTATCTGCCATCATACTGCAGAGCAGACGCACAGCGGAGAGGGCGTGTGTGTGTGAGCGGGCGTGCGTGCGTGTGTGTGAGCGGGTGCGTGCGTGCGTGTGTGTGAGCGGGTGCGTGCGTGTGTGAGCGGGTGCGTGCGTGTGTGTGAGCGGGTGCGTGCGTGCGTGTGTGTGAGCGGGTGCGTGCGTGCGTGTGTGTGAGCGGGTGCGTGCGTGCGTGTGTGAGCGGGTGCGTGCGTGCGTGTGTGTGTGTGAGCGGGTGCGTGCGTGCGTGCGTGTGTGTGTGTGTGAGTGCGTGCGTGGGTGCGTGTGTGTGAGGGCGTGCGTGCGTGTGTGAGCGGGTGCGTGCGTGTGTGAGCGGGTGCGTGCGTGTGTGAGCGGGTGCGTGCGTGTGTGTGTGAGGGCACATGGAGAGATGTAAAGGATGATAATCAAGATTTTCTTTTACACCAAGCCGCACTTTTTAATTTGTAATTATTTTAAAACACAGTTTCAGAAAGCAGGTTAGCAGTAGATTTAATGTTTCATAGATTTCTATATCAATATCAGTCAATACTTAGTCAGTCAGGAGAAGATGTAGTGTTGCTTGTTAGCTACATTAACAAGCCGTAACAAACTGTAAAGAAGTAAACACTGGACCTGAACATGTTCAGCGCTGAAATGTTCACCAGTGCCCACGTTTTATTTTATTTCCTCTACTGATCATTCATTATTGTTAACAGTTTCTCCTTAGTCGTGTCAAACATTTAACACTTTCAGCACGCGTTCACTTTCTCATTCCTGTAAACGCCAAAGTGCATCATGGGTATTGTGTACCCTGTGAAGTATATCAGTTAAACACTAACACTAAAGCAGTGCATTAATGGATTTCCATACTATACTATATATGGGCTGTTTTATATGTACAATCCTTAATGTTTCTTCAGCCAATCAGAGCAAACCCGGGAGCAGGAAGAGCTGTGATTGGTTGAGATGTTGAACAACAGGCATTTTTCATTTAAGTCACATCAGGACCTGGAAAAAACAGACAAAATTTTTACATTTTATTTCCCAAATACTTGGGATCAGGATGTTTTAGCTATAAAGTATTTAATGCTCTATATGTTCTTTCACCTCAAGTCAAATAATTATCAACTGATCAAGGCAGGCAGGTAACTGATCATCAGCTGGTGAGCGAGACATTTTTAACCACCTTTGAGTGTCCTTGATCGGACCATGGGTGCCATAGTGCTATGGCTTCACTAAAATGTGCACAAAAAAAACATGAAAAAAAAATGTGGACTCACTCCACTTGGCTTTCCACTGACACGAAAAACAACTGGACGTACGAGCAACTTAGCCGACATTGGTTCAGCTCGGTTCAATCGCTCGGATGCCGAAAATGTCTTGCATGACGAAGCAAATTTCAGTTCTGACAGCAAAAATTCGAGAGACTTCGAAAAGATTTGTATTCCAAGGTACCGTACAATAGAATATTAACACAATAAACATTTTTTTGAAGAATGTTAAAACACAGCTTGTAGACCATTTTTACATTTACGTCCTTGAGCTTCAGCTGCAGCCTGTGACCTGGACACACTTTAAAACCGGGCCAGTGGCCATGCATTAAAAAGTTCTGATGCCTCTGCCCTTTTTCTGTCTTTTTTGATGGGGCACCAGTACTCACTAACTTCATTCCTCTACTGAAAACCTCGCTTCCTCCACACACGCGCATTTATCCATAAAGCAGGGGGTTAAAGGGACAAGTCCCTTATAGTGATGCTTCTGACTTAATGATTGACGCAGTCACCAGGCCTCCAGGTGAACTCCAGGTTAAAAACATTTATGCAGTGTATACATATGAGGGCTGTACTGAAAGTAATGCAAAACTGGCAAAACTTTTTTTTTTATTAAATGACATTGGTTGTTCCAGTTGGTAGAGTTATTCTTCTTCTATACAAAGGTACTACTCAACATAGTCTCAATCGCAAGTCATGCATTTGCACCATTGTTGAACCCAAATCTCAAATCCACCTACGGTATGTGACTTTGTGCCACTTTTGCAGAACTTTCAGTACATATACATTGTACATATTTACGTGTCTACGTATAAGAATGCAAAACTGATTGTCCCATATGCTATTGGGAGCGAAATAAAGAAACGTGAACTTGTTTAGGTAAATGCAAACATCGCCTCCATGTTATATATTGGGGGGACAGGGACATGGGGGGGTTTCTGGGTTCTGATATTTTATTTTATTTTTTGTTTGCTTCTTTTCGTCATCGAATGTTTTCAATTAAAAATGATGGAAATGTTAAATAAAAATGGTTTTAACGGAACCTGTACGTTTCTTTGCATTTGTTCGATGCCTGCTTTCATCTCATACGATTGTTGCTCATAAATATGAAACATTAAATATAAAATATAAATATGAAATGAACTAACTGTGCACTACTGACGACCTAAATACCTCCTATAGACCTTCTTTCGGGTTTCATTATAAAGCTATTTAAATGCACAGAAATTAAAGGTATCTAAGGAGAACTTTCCGAATTGTTTTCTTCTTCTTTTAATTCAGATTTTAAAAAATTATTAATTTACTCAAAGTCTGTGTGATTTCATTATTAATGCTTAAATTTACCAGTCATTAGTATTCTAAACATTACAGATACAGAAATCTTCTGAATTATCTCATCCCATCATGCTAACAACGCTAGCTAACGGTCACACAGAAACAGGCTAACGGCTAAGCATCTTTTGAGCACTGCTTGTAGTATTTTAACTATAAAATATATATTTTTTTAATGTTTTTAATCATGTGTAATGATTTTCCACTTAAACCAGACACAGTGTAAATGTTGCAAAAATCCAATTTTGGAAATGTTATACAGTAAGGACTGCAGGTTTGACATTCTCAGAGTGTAAGTGGGTTGTTCTTTTCGCACTCTTAAAATCATCTTTGCTTCCTGAAATTATATTTTAATTTTATATATATATATATATAATATATATATATATATATATAAAATGGTATGAAAGTTCTTTACATACTGTTCTCGCATTTTCTAGAATGTTCTGGAATTATAACTATTCTTCATGTATAATTTACCAGCTAATAATCAATCACTCAGTTACTCAATCATTGTCTAAACCACTTTCGCGGGTCCCGGGTGACATTTGGCACGAGGCGGCGTACACCCTGGACGGGGCGCCAATCCATCACAGGGCACACACACACACACACACACACTACAGGCAGTTTGGGAACACAAATGAACCTAATCTGCATGTCATTGGATCGTGGGAGGAAACCGGAGTACCTGGAGGAAACCCACCAAGCACGAGGAGAACATGAATACTCCACAGAAATCGAACTCACACCCTGGAGGTCCGAGGCCACACTGCGAACCTCAGGGTCACTGTGCCTCCTGCTAGTAATATAATATGTTGAATATATCTTTATTGTCTTTCTATTTACCACAATTGCTAAACGATGTGAATCTTTAACTGGTTTGACTTTTTTTGGTTTGAAGTGTTTTTGTTGTTTGTGCATTTCAGACTTAAAAATGCAATACGGGAAACGATCACCAGATGGCGCTAATATTCATGTTGCATTTGGTTCTCAACCTCAATCGCCGTTTAGGATTTTTCTACTGATTTATCAGTTTGGTGTTTTTGTTTAAATATTCTCAGTTTTATTGGTCACAGATTCAAGAGGAAACAAATCATATTCTTCTTTTTTCATTTACTTTTATATTTAAAAAAAAAAAAAAAACACTCAGTAACATGGACAATGAGACGCCATGTGATTCCGTTGCACACGTTTGTTAGCAGTTGCAGTACTAATCTTTGCTTGCTGTCTCATTTCTCTGGGGGCCAGGATGCCCCCCCCCACACACACACACACACGCACACACACACGCACGCACATGCACTCATACACGAGCAGGTGTTTAGTGCAGACTCTGGCGTAAGGTCAGGGTCAAGAACAATGCAGAAGTGTGCACATTTACACACAAGTGCATCTAATTTGCTGGCTTTAGTTGTTCTCGGCTGCTGAGTGAGGTAAAGTGGGGGGGTGAAGGACATGGGTCATGTGTGACAGCTGTTTCAGGGCTTCTGGCGAGCGAGACGTGAAAAGACAGAGGGACAGCGGCTTGGGGGGGGGGGGGGACAGACAAAAGAGAGTCAAAAAGGCAGGAATCAGCTGCAGACATTCTCGAAGACGCGGAATGCTCACCTGATGATGCTTGCTTTGATGCGTCCAGGCTTCTGTGGAGTTCACACTGGAATTGATAATAATAATAGTAGTAATAATCCCAATCGCTTGTAATTTACATTTAAACATTTGGCAGACGCTCTTATCCAGAGCGACTTCCAAAAGTGCATTGAAGTTTCGATAGATCCTTAGTTTCTTAGATCCTTACACGGGGTTATTTGATGCGGGATGCTACAGAAAGCTAATGCTTTTAATCTTACCATACTGCATAGTGCATGAATACTCCACCTCAGAATCTTTGGCACCCTGGGAAAATTTCGAATGGGGTTTAAACACGAGACATAGTATACATCCGTCAACAGGTTGAGGGTGACACAGTAAATGAAGATTCCTATAGGCACTGTCCAAACAACTCGAGCTGTAAGGAAGAAAAGAAAGACAGGTCTGAAAGAATCTGACTGTGCAACTTCAACACATGCCATAAGTGTGTTTACATGAAGGGAGCGCACCATAAAAAGTCATTACAGCAACACTGTCACTCATTGTCACTTGCCTGCTCAGATGGTCTTTGTTTTTACTGCCATGCAGAATGAAGACTCAAAGAGGTAGAATGTTCTCCCAGGATCACTGATTACACTCATTTGTTAAACCAGAAAAGTAAAAGCTGGATGCTTCTGTAATATTGAGGAGAACAGGATTATATAACAAAAATAGAGTTTTGGCCAAACACCTTCTTTCTTTCTTTTTTTAAATACAACTAGTCCTCTAGGTTAAGTACAGTGGAAGAGATTGTGTGTTTCTTTTTTTGTATTTCACAAATATTGGGAAACTGGTTAATGTAGAAAACATAAACTCCATGAAGTACCAAGAATCAAAAATCTGGCTGCATCTGGCAAGAGGCTAGAGCTGGTTTGATTGTTTCAGCAGGAAAATGCCTAAACATGCATTCAACATGCATGTATCCACACACGCCCACACACACACATACACGTCTGGTCCGATGTCCACAGAATCGAGATTGTGACTGACCGTCCCTTGGCTATCCCAGGCCTCTGACCCCAGCCTGACCTGGCCTCACTAAACCCTAGGAAAAGATTGAAAAGGAAATTCCACAAGAGAAGAACAAGATTATAGACTGGAGTATCTACAGTATGTGTCTGTAGCATTACAATGTGCTCACAGTAAAACTAAAAGTCCCAAACCTGCTCCAGCATGACACTGGTGTTAAGGTTGAACTGGGAGATCTTGACTGTGTCCTGCACAGATCCCAGACTACACTTGACCCCAATGAACACCTTTGGGATGAACTGGTACTGAAGTGCCCTTGAGATCCGAGCATCAGTACCAGACCTTACTAATGCTCTTGTACACAAATTCCCAGAGCCACGCAGGAAAATCTAGCAGAAGGCATTCTAAGATCAAAATAGGATGCAGCAGAATATTCATTATGGAAATATAGGTCTGATGTCAGAGGCGCACATACTTTTGCCATATAGAGCATCTCATGCAGATGGTTATTATGACGAGAGGAGGGTACAATAGGTACTAAATGCAGGGGTGTCAATAATTGACAAACAAAACTTTAATATTCTTATAACAACATCTGCTCTTTAACTACACTTTAATCACAGACATATCCATCTTTACTGAGGGTGCCAATAATTCTGATCCTGACCGTATGCTATCAGATTCCACACTACATTCATACAATCCTCATTATGCTGTGTGAGGGCTTTCAAACCACGTCAGTGAGAATAACCGTGAGTATGAATCATGCACCAGAGTCGAAGGTGAGCATTACGCTCACTATCACACTAAATCCATCCTCCGCTTCCACACTCGCACCAGATGAGCCGCTTGTTGCTCACTCTTCAGCAACGTCCCTTCTTTTTCTTTGTTCATCCCACCATCTGGAGCGCATGATGTCATGCTCAAGCACGAGAGAGTGCGAAGGGGAGAGAGAGAGATATTTAAAAAGCTTGTGTCATACGGTGCTCACAGATGGCAACTGGAATTGTAATGAGGGACAGAAAGATGTTTTAAAACACAAGAGTTGAAATATAATCGAAAACATCAAACACAGAAATAGTCGCCTGCTTCATCTGGAGAATTCCTTGAGACAAAAGCATTATTATATTATATTATATTATATATATTTTTAAGTATTTTATTACACAACTATTTATTAAACTGAGTAATAAACTGAATTTAACAAATTTGTTGTTCTTTTAGGTTTCAGAATAAAAATGAAAAAATAGAGTCTTTAACAATGTCTAGATTGTTAATAAAGTACATGTTCTAGGATTCTAAGAATTCTGACATTTAAAAGAACCTTCGGTAACTAAGTGTTATGGGCCCAAAAAAGTTTTATTAATTATATTAAAAATACTGTATATAACTAATGCCTTTGGTATTTGTGTTTTGAAAAGTGCTTTGGGCTCAAAAAGTGTCAAATCAAAGCTATTGCTAGTCAAAGAATTTGGGTTCCAGAATTTTTGACATTGCTGGAATTCTTCAGGGACTCAACAAGTCAAGTGATTTGGTTTCTAGGATTTCCTTGAGATTTTTACAACTTTACAACTGCTAGTTAAGGAATTTGGTTCCTAGAAATGTTTATTTTTCTGGATCTTTAATACCATGGCTAGTTAACTGATTTGGAGTCTACAAATTTCTGGGATTTTTTTTTTTTTTTTTTACAGCCACTGTTAGTCAGGTGATTTTTTATTTATTTATTTATGGAACCTTAAATTAGTTCACAGATTTGGGTTCCAAAATGTTCCAATTTCTGGAACTTTGAAGAGCCCAACTGAATTGGGTTCTAGAATTCTTGACATTTTTGTCAATTTTAAAGCCACTGCTACTCAAGAGATTTGGGTTCAAGAAATGTTTATATTTCTGGTCTACATCTACTGCCAGAGAGGTTATTTGGATTTTTTATTTTATTATTATTTTTACATTTCTAGAACTTTAAAGCCATTGCTTTTTAGTGATTTGAGTTTTACAATTTTTATTTTTATTTTTTTTGAAACTTTACACAAATTGCTAGTCAACTGATTTGGGTTCCAGACTTTTCACATTTCTGGGACTTTATTGATTTGGATTCTAGAATCCTTGTCATTTCTGTAACTTTACAGCGACTGTTAGTCGAGTGATTTGGATTCTTCTTTTTTTTTTCTTTTTTTTACGGTTCTAGAATTTTTTTATATTTCTGTAAACTTACAGTAAAGTTCTAGAATGTTCACATTTCTGGGACCTTTTTGTTTTGCGTTCTAGAATTCACATGTTTCTGTAACTTTACAGCCATTGATCGGCAGGTGAATTGTGTTCTAAAGTTTTAAACTTTAAAGCCACTTCTATTTAAGTGATTTATGTTCTAGAATGAAACATAAATCATTCATGACATTTCTGTAACTTTACGAAATTTCTAGGCAAACTGATCTGGGATCTAGAATTTTTCCTATTTCTGGAACATTCCCGCACTCGCCATCGCTGGTACGGTTGTTACAGATTCATTCTGATCAGTGACGCTCGAGTGTAAAATGACTTCGTGTCTTTTTCTTTCTTCCTGTTGTTACGTTGTGTGTATGTATGTATGTATGTATGTATGTATGTAACCGCGCTGGATGAGTCGCGTGCCCGCGGGTACGTGCCTGTGAGCGCGCGCACCTCACGGTTGGAGTCAGTCGCTCTGTGACGTCACCGTGTGGGTGGGCGCGTGAGAGTGAGAGGAGGCGCTCGCGCACACAGTATACCCAGAGCAGTGGAGAGTCTGAGTGAGACTCAGTGTGTATGAGTGTGTGTGTGTGTGTGTGTGAGACGGTCAGCGCTAACGGAGGGAGAGCACGCACTGTCCCCCCCCCACCGGACTACAGGCTCGGAGCTGCGCCATGACCCCACCGCGGTGACACGAACACTGCGCTCGGAGGAACTGCATGCGGTGAGTGTGTGTGACTTTAAAGGCTGTAAATGAGAACTAGAGCAGAGTTCAGGGCTCGTAACTAATGCACGGATTCTCGTCGTCTTGTCATTCAATACCGCGATCATTATTTCTCCCTGGATATATTTCTGTCTTTCGGCTGATTCGAGATCAGTCATGTGTTGGAAGTTTTTGAGCGTCTGCTGTTAAAGTTAGTGATCATTAATCAGGAAGAGCAGCGAGCGCCTCTTGCGGTCAGTGATTGTAACTGCAACACAGCGCCCCTGCTGGACAAAGCTGGTGTTACTAAAAACACCTTCACTCTGGCACTGACTGCTTAGACAAATAAGTTTTTATTGAACTGTGATTATTATTAATAGTAATATTAATGGCAGAACATTAACATGTGTTTTTATATATATATATATATATATATATATATATATATATATATATATATATATGCGCTTTAACACAGTCTCTTTATAACAATTGCATGAATTATTTGATATCCTTTGTGGTTGTTTTAAACCAAGAATGTTGAACGCACTTTTTAAGTTTTAACTTCTCAGACTTAATATTATAAAGTCAACAACACTTTTTTTTAATAGCTTGAATTTTTTAAATAAAGGATTATTTATAAATAAAATTCTGTCAAAAAAAAAAAAGTCTAAATATCTTTAAAATGTTTGGTTTGTACTTATATCATTTGCGTCCTTGAACCTGCCGTGTCGAGTGCTGCACCGTTCACATTTCAGAATTTTTGTTGTTTTTTTTCTTTCGCTTTCCAAAACTGAATCGGACTTTAAGGGGATGCCCAAAGAAAAGCAACAAACAAATCTAGCCTTCCATAAAGGTTTAAATAAAACAGCATAAAATAATGAACACACTTTTATATTTAAACTTTGTTCACACTGGTGTTGGGAAGACGTTCCTGTCAAGGGGCGTGGTGTGTTGCCTAGGCAACAGTACAATGTTTCAGAGTGTGTTTTATAATTCCATGCTCATAATCGCAAAAAAGATATCTATCTATCTATCTATCTATCTAGGTATATAAATAATATTATAAAATAGATCTATTTTTGAAGAGATGAAAATGTTAATGCCTGGGTGAGAAGAAATGAAACTGCAAAGCGTGTGTTTAGAGTGGAAAACATTCTCACACACAAACAACCAGACACACCTTTAAATGTCCAGGCAGAGAGAGAGAGTGTGTGTGTGTGTGTGTGTGTGTGTGTGCAGGCTGCAAGAACATACTATCACTTTCATTTTACTGAAATGACACTCGGTTCTTCCTGAGGTACAGCCTGAGACTTTTAAACGCGTTATTAGGAAGCTTTACATACTTTAGTGTACATTCAGTACGCCGAGATATCTCCGTTAACAAAACAACATTTTTAAAAAGTCTTCTTAGGCTTTATTTCCAAAAGATATGGCTGTTTTTTTTTTTTTTTTTTAAATACCAGAATTCCAAACACTAGTTCTATATTAAAAAATAAATAAACTGACCAATCAAAAGCAGCTCAAATTGACGAACAACATTTTAAAAAACAGCCCTTGAAAGTTGAAATTTTTATAAATAACAATAAGACGAGATGTGAATAAAAACGCTACAATTGTATTCTAAACCTCCAAATGAATCAACGGAGATGAAACAAAAGCTATAACCTGATTCATTTTTCTTCTTTTTTTTATTTTATCGACTTTTTAACCTATATGAACACACTTTTAGTTTTCCGCTCAGTTACCAAACACTACTTTGCGAGTTGTGAAAGGTCGCCTGTGGGAGTGAGTGAGTCAAACCCCGACTGACTCGTGATTCTTATCATCGTGACACGTCTGCTGACGTTCGAGCGCTTTTAAACGGTCAACTAAAAAAAAAAATCTGCTTAAAAGTTCACACGTTCTCAAAAAGCCCCGTTAAAACTTGCACTAACCATCGCTTCAGTTTTCTGTTGTTTTTATTTATTTTCTTTTATACTATTTCCATTTCTACTGTAACAGCGCTGTGCATTTTTCACAAATGACCACCAAGTCATCACTCAGCACTTTCACCTCACGCACACGCGAGTCATGCTAGTGTCGTGTTTTCTTGTAAAGCGCACGCTTCCCATAAAGCAGCACTTCCAGGAAGTCACTCAGACACGTTCCGCGCTCAAACTGAAACGGCACGAGGGGTTTTTTAATGTTTTTAAACACACTCGCGTGATGCCCAGATACACACAGATAAGTCTGAGTCAGGGTTAGAGGCAAGTTCGATCTTTAGAGAGCCGCAGTCCTGCAGATTTCAGCTCCAACCTTGAAAATAAACAACCACCGCTCATCTGCCTGTAGCGTCAATAATCATGAAGACTTTGATTAGCTTGTTCGGGATCGCGGCTCTCCAGGACCGAACGTGCCGACCACTGGTCCAAACAAATCTGCCATCCCAGAATGCACTGGGAGTAGGAAAGGGTTTCTTTGGTTTATGGTTTCCCCCATAATGCTCGAAATAAACAAAATAATAAACATTTGGGATTCAGTTGAGATACCTCTGGACTGTTTGAGTTCTTATCGGATCCGTTGTTAATTCCAGCGTGTACTGCGGTTCATTGTCCTCGGATAAACTCAAAGAACCCATAAACGCCACCATGCCCTATTTTTTTTTTTCTTTCCAGGACAGTAAATAACCGGATTAGCGACTTTGTTTAGGTTTATAATTAGGTCACATAGTTTAGTCTGGATTGTCAAGTTGTTAGTCAGGATGGCGACTTGATGCAAAACGTTGTACCATAAAACTTCTCCATTTTCTGTAACGATAACGTTTGGGGGGGGGGGGGGGGGATGGGGTCGATCAAGTACGTCAGCGGGTCCAGGGTTTGGCAGGCGGCTCCGGTTGTACTTTATGATAAATGTTTTAAGAAATCCCTTCAAATAAGTTGTCAAGTCCCGTAAGGTTCCTGTAGTGGTGTAAAGTGGGGACCGGGGGTCGCCTCTACGTAGTTTTACTTTTTGTTTCACGCTGAAGGATCGAACAGATGAAGCTTGTAAGCTTATGAACGTTTTTGTCTCCTCCTCCTCTTCCCGACAGATACCCGCCACATGTCGTGCACGGGTCTGAAACGAACGCTGGAGCCGGAGGATGGGGACGACCCCGAAACGCACCCCAAGATGGCGGCCATATGGGCGGAGTCTTCCACGGCGTACTCGCGTCAGAGGCAGACAGTCCTGCAGCTCTCGCTCCAGAAGCTCTGCCACGTCCCCTCGCTGGGCCGCCGTGTCCTCATAACCAACACGCTCCGCCTCATCCAGGAGGAAATCAGCCACCAGGGGGCGCCGCGCCCCAGCCCTCCGGAGGAGGAGGAGGACGCGGGGGTGAAATATCAGCAGCATCAGGCGCTGGAGGTCAGCCTGACCCCGGCGTGGGTTCTCGAGCAGGACGGTGACCCGGAGTCCTCGTTAGCGGACATCGACGTGACGCGAATCTCGACTTCGGAGCTGGAAATGGACCGACTCGGCGGAGACGCCCCGACGCACTCAGTCTGCCTCGAGTCGCTCTCGTCGCCGTGCCCGGCGTTCCTCACCGACCTCTCGCTGGACGACTTCCTCTTCTCGGACCTGGACAACTTCCTGTGCGAGTTCAACCCTTGCGCTCTGAACCTGACCCCCAGCCCGGCCTCGCAGTCGAAGGTCGTCTCCATGGTGACAGACGACCTCGTGAGGAGCCTGACGAACCAGCCGTTCAAGACGGACCTGAACGAACTCGAGCACATCATGGAGGTGCTGGTTGGATCATGAGGACAAAACTGTATTATTGTTATTTTTTTACAAAAAAAAAAAAAAAAAAAAGGACTAGAAATTTTTAAATTATAATTTCTTTTAAAAAGAATTTTGTTCAAAGTAAACCAGGGAGAGTCCGGGGTTGAACGTCGATTTTTTTAAAAAGCGTAAGGTAAATTGTATTTACTGCGGCAGTGTTGTGACCCGACACGGTTGCCATGGAAACGATTGTATATTTATTTGCGCGCGTATTTATTATACGGCAGCCAGTACAGGGATGTAATATATGAATAAAAATATATGAGATTTCTCAGATCTATTTTTGTTTTGAATAGATGCGACACTTACATATGAAGGTACACTATTTTGCTACTGATTCAGAAAAAATAAAGGTGACGGTTTTGTACACACGCGGTTTCTCGCTCTTTCTTTAAACTGTCAAAAGTAACGGAACATCATTCTTATTATTATTATAATTATTATGGTCATCTCAGGGTGTTTTACCTGGCTCAGAGAGTGACACACATACACACACAGCTTCTCTTAAATTATTTTAATTCCTTGTGTACACTAAAAGAAAATTTACACACTTAAAGATTTTTGTCCATAAGAGCCCGAGCATGCTCGTTCCAACCTGGAGGGGGGGGTAAGGTGAAGGAAAGAAGGAAGGCGGGGCTCTTTTTTTTTAATCCCCCCCCCCCCCACACACACACACACACACAAAATCATCAGTAAGATTGTTTTTTTCCATAGGAATTTCTCCGTAACAATCGGGTTTTTGTACATTTTTCCACAGTCTTACTGTACACAGTCACCTAACGTGGTTTTCTTTTTTTTTTTTTTTTTTTTAGTAGTAGTATAGTAGTACTTCCATTACAGCTTTACAATGTGCAAAATTTCTCACAGAGAGACAGAGACAGACAGAGAGAGACAGACAGGATAACATTCAAGCAGAGGGAAAAAAAACAAGAAAGAAACTAAGAAGAACAGAAAGATGGGGAAAAAACAGCTATAAAAAAAAATTAAAAGAAGGAAGTGCTGATTTTGGACGACGTTTCCCCCCGTGATGCTCGTCCGGCGAAGGAAAAAGAAAGAAAAAATGTAAAGACTTTCTGTAGATCAACAACTTTCTGTAGATTTATTGGTCCCTTATTGGTTAAAGTACTTCAAGTCGATCACAATGATTCCTTCATCAACACGCGTCACATTACAGTGGTTTCACCTTTAAGAGATTTTTAAAAAGAAAGAAAACAAAAAACAATAATAATAATAATAATAACGACAGCAATAATAAAAAAAACCTGCACTCTAAGAAATCGTCTCCTACGAGGGTGAAGCGGTGATTACAGAAGAAACGCAACATCAAAGCCAACAGGAACGTCGCTCTGATGTAGAAAACCTAATAATAATAATAATAATACGCATTTTATAACTAAAACCATTAAAAACCTAAGGCCTTTTAAACACATCATTAATTAAAACAAAACTCACCCAGCAGAATTTAGCAGGCAGTATGGTTTCAAGTCTATTTATTTACCTTTTATTTATATATAGACTGATTTCACTTCACTATTTGCCTTCGTTGAAGGACTTTTAACCAGTGTCTCGTCAGCAAAAATGATTTACCCTTTTTTTTTAACATACCCTCACACACACGCATACACTGAGACGTACATACACACAGCTGGAATCGTACTGAACTAACTATGAACGTAACCCAGGGTGCAAAAAGAAAAGTAGTCTCATCCCTGATTATATACACGCTGAAAATCTATCCATCCATCTCAGGATGAGCGCTCAGGGATGCACCGATCCGAGAATCGCAGCGCGATCGAGAACCCGGCTGATGTTCCATTTATTTATTTATCTTACAGAAAATCACGACGCGAATGCAACGACAAGATCTGACGAATCATGAACCTGTTGATCTTTTACACGTATTACTGGAATCAAAGAAAAAAAAATCTGAAGAAAAAAAATCTCCGTATCTGAGAGATAAAATGTAACGCGAAGGTGCGAGACGAGAACATTACTTGACTGCTGTAGACGGTTGAGAGGGTGAAAAAGACTAATAAAGATCTGCGTCGGATTAAAGGCGTCAGAGTGCTACAGTGAGAAAAGACTTGTGCATGGCGCTGGATTTCGAGAAAGAATCGGATGAAAAAAAAAAAATTTTGTACTCAGGAGTCGTGTTGCTAGTTCGCTCTCTAGTTGGAGTGAGCGACACAAACGGGACGGGTGCATCCCTAACCGCCTCGCCTCGCGCTCACACTCTCGGGCGACAAAACCTAAACCGATTCCGACAAGCGGAGCGAAAGTGAACCAAAAAAAATAATAATTCAAGACTGAGGAGAGAGAGAGAGAGAGAGAGAGAGAGAGAGATCAGTCTGGGACGGGAGACGGGGACGTGGAGGGACAGGACGGAGGGAGGGGAGTGAGTGTGGAGGGGAACATCAGCACTTTGGCCTGCATGAAGGACAGGTCAGGCAGCGTGGAGATGACGCGCCGGGCCTCCTCGCTCAGATTCTCCTCCTTCTGCGTCTGCGCCCGTCTGCACACGCGCGCGCACACACACACACACACACACACACACACACACACACCTGGTTAGATACGTATTAATTAAATTATTATCCTTTAATTAATTGTAAGATTCATTTTCTATAACAGCAGCATATACTCAGAGAGTGACACTCCTAATTTAGTATTGGTTTCTATAGCAACAGCACATTCGTCTTGGGAAGGAGTGTCCAGTGTCAGTGCTTTCTAATAAGTCAGAGAGAGAGAAGTTTGAAGCTGTACCTGAACATTCTGACTAGAGGGAGAGTGAGAGGTGGTGTGTGCTGCCCCCTGCTGTCTGAGCCCTGTAAGTGCAGTGTGTGTGTGTGTGTGTGTGTGTGTGTGTGTGTGTGTGTGTGTGTGTGTGTGTGTGTGTGTGTGAGAGAGAGAGAGACCTGGTGGATGTGTTGGTCTTCTCTACGGTGGACATGAGGCGGGCGAATGCGTCCACCACTCTGCTGCCGCCTGCGCTCACGTCCAGCTTCGCCTGGGTCAGCTCGTACAGCTCCGGGTCCACGCCTACACACACACACACATTACACAAGCACACACAGCTTTAAACGCAGATAAAGACCGTACTGCTACTGCAGAGCTGAACTGTTAATGCTGAGCATGCACAGGCGAGACAAAGGAGGGGAAAAAATAAAAAATAAATAAATAAAAAACGCAACGAGCAGTGACCTTTGACCTCTGCTGACCTGGTATGGAGGTGGCGGAGCTCGTGGGCGACTCGTCCACCGGGCCGAAAAAGTCCAGATTCAGCAGAGACGAACCTCCACTCGCTCCAGTAAGCGGACGAGAGAGAGACGAGAGAGTGCGATAGAGGAGAACGAGACACAGAGAAAGAGCAGCAGCAGAGTGAGAGAGACAAAGATAGAGGACACAGAGGGGACACGTGCATGTTGTTAGTATGAAGGGGAAAAAATAAACAGCACTGTTAACATTAACGGACAAACAGCCGAGAAAGTTTGGAGTGAGACACGCCCCCTCCCCCAGCTCTGGTAAAGCATTACCTCATGGCCTGTATATGCAAACCAACACGTGACTGGCTGTTACGTTTTACGACACAACAGCGCTATTTATTCCCAGTTTCAGGTGACACTAATTAATTAGACGGTTAACGCTTGCTGTGTTAGAAGGTTAGGAGAAGTCAAGACTGGCTGTCTACAGCACAGTGTCCTCGAGACCTACACGTCCTTGTTCGTGCGTAATCCTCATCAGGACATCACACACAAACACAAAACAAAAAGCAGACAGTATGAAGAGATTCCTCTCTGCTGTGGGAGCGAGTGTATTATTTTATTGTTATTATTAAACCTTCCGAGGGTCTGTGAGGACCGTGCAGTCTGAGGACGAGGTCTACAGACGGAAGCCTTCGGACAAAGGGCTGAAATCACCGTCTACTGTTTAACATCATCACTATCACGTAAAATGTTTGGGAACGTAACGTACCATCCAGAGGGTTTGTAAGGCCACTGCTGCTCCAGTCGAACTGCACCGGTGGAAGTGACTCCTACAACGGAGGAGAAGAAAAAAAACATTTAAAAATCTAATTATGGTTCTTTTAAAGCCTCAAAAGAGAGACAGACAATCTGCGGAGGTTTGTAAAGGAAAGTACAACACTTTCCTTTACAAAACAAATAAATAAAACGTGGGGTTTTACAAAGGGTTTTTTTTTCTTTGGCTGTAAATGACAGAATTTTTATTGAATGTTTTTTTTTTTTTTAAGGTTATTTGTTCTCAAGTCCGACAAAGTGAGTCTTGTACATCTTTGACATGAATACACAATGTAAATCACACCAATCCACTTGCCTAATTCTCTGTCCTCTTTCCCCACACTGCCATCATGTGGCCAAAAAACATAATCGCGTCTCACGCGCATCAAATCTAACAGTGTTTTCTCTGCGCCTTTAAATCGCGAGGGATCCCGGACACCGTTTTGTCTCGGAGCTGTTTTCCACTGTATTGGACTGTGAACTCTGTTTTGTTGAGGATTGTCCGATATTATGATTACTCCCCATCAGGACAGAATTAGAGGACAGACATTTTCCCTCATCGTGCTCCTGGACTGATTCACTGAAGCCGGTGAGGCGACTCATTTCTCCCTCTCCTCTAAATTAGTGCTGTCAATTGATTAAAAAGTAATCTAGTTAATCACAGTCATAGTCTGGGAGAAATCACAATTTTAAAATACTCAGATTGACTTATTGTTGGGTAATGTTGGAATAAAGACATACATGACCGACTAGTTAGAGGAAACAGATCATGCAGTTTGATAAAATCTCAAACATTAACATTTAACAAGTGCTAAATTAAAATCTCTCGAATGTAAACTCCTTGGAGCGGCACTCATACTGAGCCCTGTCTGTTCCTATAGTGGTGGTGTCCATGTTGGTTTTCTCCTTTTCAATTTGGCTAGCGCAATTGCCTATCACATGCTTCTGCTAAACGTCCTTTTTCTGATTTTAACGCATACTGAGTGAATGAATGAAGTTGCTATTTGTTATCGTTTAGATGTGCCGTTACACCCAGGTAGTCATGGTTACTTACTGACGTCCAGTGGTCTCCAGCGAGCGCAATAAACGTAACCTCTGCCAACTGCCTTACTTACATAAATAAAAAAATATATAGCCTTCTCCTTGAAGGTAGCTCGAGCACTCAACTTTCGTTTCATCCAAGCTTCCACCTAGAAGCCTTTTTATAATGAAACCTAAAAGGTTTGTGTCTCCCTCTCGCTCTCTCTAGTCTTTTTCTCTCTTAATTCCCTCCCTCACGCTAGGGTCTTGTCTCTAGTTCCTCTCTCTCTCGTCCCTCCAGTGTGAACTATTTTGTCCTTCTAGTCTCGCGTCCCGCTAGTCTCCCTCGTCTCGTCTCTCTACACACTGCGCTCCCCCTGATTCAGACTCCCTCTGCCCTCCGGACCTTTATCCATTGTTAAAAGTGCTAACCAAACTGAATTTAAACTTGACTCTGAGCTTCAGTGTAAAACTGATAAAGCACTTAGGGTCCTGTAAATCACACACCTGAGCTGCATCAGTGGGGCAGGCGCTCATCTCCGTGGCGACAGAGGGAGACTGCGCTATGGAGGCGATCATTTCAGCAGCAGAGACGGGCTTCACAGGCTCTTTAGTGGGTTCCAGCATTCCCTACACAGAGCGAGAGAAATAAAATATATATGAGACAGAAACAAAAAAGAAGAAAATTAATGAAGGTAGGTAATAATAATAATAATAATGAAGGAAGCCTCTCGTACCAGACTGGCAGCGTACATGGGCACGATAACAGCTTGCTTCTTCTGACCTGTGAACAGCTGTGTATGTGTGTGAGAGAGAGCGAAAGAAGAGAGACAGAAAGTATTTAATTAAAAGACGTGACAACTTTTGAGTCAAAGGTAAAAATATAAAGCCATAAAACTGTGAGTGGGCGTGGCATAATATTCTAACCAACACTAGACTGACGCATGGTCTGCAGTGATGCTCAAAGGACCAAGGACTGTTTGACCACAGAATTACAGAGCGTCACGTTCATTACAGTCAACTAGCTTCTCCTGTGAGGATTCGTTAGTTAGCGTTAGCGTCACCTCGTTAATTCAGGGGTCGTTCACAAACTTAGCATTCGTCATTAAATCAGGGTTCACTCATCATTAAGTCAGCATTTCCTCATTAACTCAATGTTTCCTCGTGAAATACAGGTTTCCCTTGCTAAGTCAGCGTCTCCCACTCAGTAAGTCAGTGTTCATTTTCTCAAGAAAATCATCAATCATTCACTTGGGAAATCAGTTTCTGTTTGAGTGCAACACTGAGTTAAAGAACTCTTACATATATATATTAGACAGGGAGTGGGTGCACTCGCTGAAAATGTGAAAAATTCTGGATCCATGACCAGGAAACTAACCAGATTTTCATTTTATTGACAACTTGTGTTCGATCCTCAAGAGGCAGGTGGACAAACAAAAACACGACAAATTCTGACAGGCATCAGGCTGTGGGCCAGAAGTTGATTGACAGCATGCCAGCGGTCTTAAAAAAGAAGGATCAACACTGCTAATATTGACTCTTAATGTAATCGACCAATAAAGGCCTTTGACTCTTATGAAACACTTGTGATTTCACTTCAGTACATCAGAGTAACATTTGATTCAAAGATCTAAAACTCTGAAGCAGCAGACTTTCGAGATTGCAAGTTTCACAAGCTTAACCATGTTTGGCTCCGCCCACCTTTGACACGGAGCAGAAATTCTGCTCGGGTTTAAGTCGATACTGGAGTCGTTACTGATTCAGCGTACACATGCTTTAGCGGAGGTTTAGGGGAACGTTCCCTTTAGTGAGCTAAACACGCTAGCGTGGTACGATGACTCACGATGTTCCGCGTGTCGATGCCGAGAGAGCAGAGGAGAGCTTTGTTACTGTGTGATCCACCCCACTGGTACCTCAGACCAAAGGCGTTGTGGATGTCCTGCAGCTGCAGCCACACACCCTGCACCCTTCTACATGTGACAGAGAGAGAAAGAGAGAGAGAGAGAAATTAGTGCAGTCCACCATTAGTCCATCACTATGGCAACACAGTGTTGAATAAAGGCTTTAGACAATATAATAGCTGTTCTCCACAGCTGTTTCAAAAAAATAAAAAAATAAAAAAAATAAAAAAACATCTGCTAACGATGTGGTTCAGCTCAGGATTCCACATCCGAGTTCAAGATGGAAACCCCGGAGACTGCCACCTGCTGGAAACAGTGGTGTGTGCTGTGGTATGTGTTGATGTGGTATACGTACCCGCTGACTGGCGCTGGCTGTTTCCCATTTTTTTCTGACCCTTCACACGGCTCTAGGAAGGGTTTGAGAGGTGGAACGTCCTCTTCTATGTGAGGCAAGGAGATCCCAAGAAAACTGGCCATGAACAGTTTCTCTAACCGGCTGACAAGAGATACCTGAATGGAAAGAAAAGAAGCGGACGAAAATGAGAGATCTTTTTTTTAAGACAGCCAAGAAAGACCTAACCATGGTGTACGAAGCAATACGACGATGTGGTCTCAATACTACACTTTAAGAATGATTTTTGTTCTGATACTGAGACTTCTCCACTGTCAAACATTTTGCCACTATGATGTCACATGGTAATATCTGGACATGTCGATGTTTTGGAAAGGACTGCAAGGTTTGTTTCCGCTCAACCACAGCATGATGCTGAGCAGGTAGATAATCCTGCCTGGCCACATTCCTCAAAGCAAAAAAAATGTGACCTACTACTGGCTGTATCAAATATCCTGAACCCAGTCCTCTTCACCATGCTGCACCACTTAAAAAATATATATATACATTATTATGAACAGGATATAGAATATTTATATGAAACATACCGTAACGCTGTCTTTCCTGCGCTCCTCATCACCACTAGTAGGAGGCACAGCTGGAACAGCTGGGCTTTCGTGCCAGTGGTCGTCGCTCTCCTCCTCAAAGGTCTTACCCTGGTCCTGACCAAATGCTGCCCACGATTCCCCCACTTCCTTGTTCGACTCGCCGAACGCCTGCCATCCACCGCCATCGCCAGCAGCTCCACCAACAGGTGCTGAAGTAAAGTCCGCGAAACTGTCACTCCCTGGAAACGCCACGCCCTCCACCCCCTGCCGATCTCCTCCTGGCCGTCCGTGTGCATCAAAGTCCCCGAACTCGTCCTCGTCGGCGCACGCCATGTCAGGATCGACGGGCTGCGAAGGTTCAGAGTGCGGTGCCGCCCCCTGCTGGTCAAAATCAGCAAAGCCAGAACCTCCGAAAGAGCTCGCGTCCCCAAAGTCACCAAAATCTCCAAAGTCCTCGTCGTCATCGTCCTCGACCAGCTGGCTGTGGTCAGCAGGAGTGGCGGTCTCCTCCTGGAGTGGAGGCGAAGGTACCGAACCCGTCGTGCTGAAATCCCCAAATTCCTCCAGCGCCTCTGTGGAAAGCGGTCGGCCGAAAGAGGTCTCTGTTTCGGTCTCCGTTTCCGTGTTGTTCCCGGACCCCTTCTCCTCTGTCAGCTCGCCGCTGCTACCTCGCTCATCTGCGGAGACGGGCGACAACCCGTTATCCATCTTTTCCTTGACCTCCAAGACGTCCCGGGTGACACCGTTCTGCGATATCCGCTGCTCTGTGCTAACGGACTCGGTAGTATTCGAGTCCTGATGTGGGTGGTCATTGTCTCGATCCATTGGTCCCACATGGAAACCCCTGTCCCCGTTGCTAAGGTGATCTGTAGCCTCTGCACACAAGGTAAACCCTGTAACACAACCGTCCTCGTCATTGTCCACCGCTCGGCCAGCTAAGCTAGCTCCGTGATTTTCCTCGCTTAGTGGTTGGTTGTCTTGTGCTAGTCTCGAGTCGTGGTTTATATTTTCCCAGTTCACATCGCTGTCGATGTGACTGGGAACGTCAGCATTTGAAAAAGCAGCAAAATCTGCAAAGTCCTCATTGATGTCGCCAGGGATCGAGTCATCAAGCCGACCCCCCGAGGGCCCCGGTTCCCTGTGTATACGGCGTAAGGGAGGAGTTCCCTCTGTGTCGAAATTCGCGAAGCCATTCGTGAGAACTTCACTGCCCCCTCCATTGCAGTCCACGGCATCGCAACCAGTCCTGGTGTTTCCCGGAAAAGCTGACAAGTTTGTGTAAGGTCCACGAGGACGCTCCGTGACCTTTTTCAGCTCCTCCACGCTAACAGTCCTACAAGCCGGAGTGTCGCCCTGGCTGCCGTTTGCCATCGCTGGCCTGTTCAACCCGACGACCAGGCCATTACCGATCAACTCCGGCGGCGACATCGCGTTCAGTGCCTGCAGCGGGTTGAACGTGGCGGGCGTCTCGAATTCAGAGAAGCTGACGCTGTTGGGAACGCCTGAGAAATCGCTGAACTCATCGTCGTCCTCGTCGGCGCCGTCTTCCAAAGGCGGAGGAGAGGACGAGTACATGTGGAGGACATCTGGCTCCATGTCGTCTCCACGGCGATCGGGCGGCCGAGACGTTACACCTGGGAAAAGATGAGCCGACTGGTTAATTGAGACTGACTTGGTGACGCAAATAAATCAAAGCAGATCCGTTTAAACAATCATGCTTGTTAAAGAGAGAGAGAGAGACACACATTCAGTCAAATAGTCATGCTCTGGATCAGATGCCAAGTAAAAGCAGCTCGCTAGTGCTATTCCACTCAGTAACAGCATTCAGTTAACCTCCGATTCGTCTCGTGAGGAAGTCCCGCTGACACCGGAGTCTTGTTCTGCAGCGAGTCTATTTATCAACTCCCGCCTTGTTCTCAAGCTTAAATTAAATCACCAGGATCTTTCACGGAGCGCAGACAGATGGACTGCGCTTTCAGATCGACGGTAATTACGTGATAACGGGCGAAAGCCTGGAATTTGGAGAGTGGAAAGAGAGGGGAAAAAAACCTAGAGAACAGTTTGAACGAGGGGAAAGGTGAGCACAAAGCCAAGACAAATAAAACAAGGAACTCCTTTTGTAATCACCGTGTCAACAGTATGAGTTTTTCTAAAGCGGACGGGCGGAACAAAGAAACCACCAGAGCTCACTTCAACCTGGTGACCTTGAGCTGGGAAGAGTGCAGGAGGATTGGAGCTTTAAAGACTGTATACAACGTTGATTAATTCTCTAGAACAGCAGCTCTGGCCGTAGTTAGAGGTTCAGTGTTACCCCACACACAGAGTATACTCGAGTGGGCCAAAGGACTATATTTGCGCACCCTTTTTCAAAAATCTATCTGGGAAAATTGATTAACTAGTAGCGGACATTACCTTCTCGCGCTCCCACTCCTGTATCTGTTTATTCCGCTAACGTGAAAGCTGTGTACTGAGAGGCGGATTCAGCAGATGCTAGCTGCCATAAAAAAATTTTTTAAAAAGGATACGGGCATACTGACGGTCGTACCATGATCTGAAGAGTAACACAGTTTCACATGGTGAACAGCTCTTCTTAAAAAGAAAAAAAAAGAGAAGTAAAAGATTAACGGTTAAAAATTGGAATCAACGGCACTGAACTTTTAAAACGTGTCATTTTTACTCCTATCGGAATGGCGTCCAAAGAGCCTTTGTGTATAGTTGGTTAAAATTGTTACAAATAAAATTCAGTTTGTCATAGTTTGCCATAAAGTTTCAAAAAAAGGATGTCTATATTGCACAATCCTGACCCACGTATAATTTTTTACCTATGAAGCAGTAATGCAAAAAAAAAGAAAAAGGCTAGAAATGCTCTGGTCTTTAAGAACTACATGTTCTGATAAACCTGCCATCTTTATACTTAAAGAGTGTTTAGTTCTTTAAGTTTTTTACTATGCCTTACTCTTCACATACTGTATGAGCAGATGGAGGGGAGGATTACTAGGTCGGATCGCTGAAATGTAAAATGAATAGAGAGATCAATGAATAAATCAAAATATTCTGTTAAAGATCAAATATGTATTTGTTGTTTGTTGTATGCAGTAGATCACTTTAGTGCTGGCAGGTAAAGCTGGCCAGATCAGCCGGTTAATAACGCGAGTATATGTCACACCTGATGTTTATACGAAATATACTCACATCTTTACAGTGTGTACCTCCACACTTTTGAGAAAAAAAATGTCAGGGTTAAATCGAGGTGCCATCTAGTAACAGCCCATTCACTGGGATTTACTGGGGGAAGCACTTGTGTGGTTACTGATATCCTGACGAAATAAGGTTTATAAGAAGAACAGGAAATCAACTGTACACGCTTGGATGTTCAGCAAGTATAGACAATACTATACACGGGTGAAAAGCAGGACGATTGTAATAGTTGACAAACTGCGTGAATGATGTGTTGTAATGGAGAAATAATTAACATTTTTTTCAATTGATTGCATCAATACACAGGTGGATTATTTTCTCTTACAGCCTGAACTACGTAGTGTTTTTATTCCTGACTACTTGTCCTTAGGCTTAAACGTTTCAGCGCTGACACTGAAAGTGCAAAAATACCTAAAATGGTCAGTTCGTGAAAGATGCAGGAACATCACATACCCAGAAAGAGGATGTGATGATAACCTTTCCTGCGAGAAGAAGTGGAGGTCCTCATGGAACATGACGTCATCCGTCTGTCTGATCAGACACGCGGCGTGCAGCCAGTCAGGAACGAGCACGTGACGTTCCTTTTTATCTTTCAAGGACGTACTCGTGACTACACGCTCGAGCGCTTAACATCGCACCCGTACGAATACGTGTTACTATAGAAACCAAGCAAGCGGAAGCGTGCTGTTTTAGAGAACTAATCAACACCACCTGTCGAATCACAACAGCTCAGTGGGGCAAAACTCCAACAGAAGTTCTTCCCTGCTGTGGGGAAACTTCTTGGAAAACAGATGCAAACAAAATGATTAATAAACAAACAAATAAAAGATTATGTCCGGTAGGCGCGTGTTGTTTGGAATAGATTTAGGACCTGCCTGTGTTTGCTCAAGGGCCCAACCCAGTTAGTTCAACAGGATTAGCCTAGCTTAGCATGACGCTTCAGTAGTAGCGTATGGATATACAGTAAACAAACAATAATCAGAGCGACTGGTTGAAATAACAAGACCGTTTCAGATGTCCTTGACTAAAAGTTGTACTTACATAAACACGCTCGATTTATTGTCATCACCCCAGATCTCCTGGTTAATGCTAACTCTACCCAATGCTAACTCACAAACATTAGCAGGCTCTCAGGCAGCTTCAGGAACAACAGTGAGGAAACAAAATAGACATCCACATACCTTATGGGTCCTTTCGCCACACCTCACTCCCATGTTCCAGGATTAAAAAGAAAAAAAAGTTAAATCCGCGTCATTTTATAAAAGATCTAAGTGATTTGAGACTCAGCCAGCTGTTCGGTTAGCGTTAGCTAAGCTAGCGCGCCTCTCACTCTTCCTTTCCTAGAATGATTACACGCAGTTATACAGAAGTATCAGCTGTGATATATGGTGTGAGTTGAGGTGTCCGCGACGCCTGTGCTGTTCTCTCTCACACACACACACACATGTGTGTCGGAGAGCAGCCCTAAAACGGGAAGTCTGAAGGATGATAAACCACCTCGGCGAGCACCGCGCGCACCAGGAAGTGTTTGGGGAAAGCGCACGTCCTTCTGCGCATGCCCACTATGGCCAGGTGAGCGCGCACGGCGAATTAAACTTTCTCACTTACAATTTGATATAAGTTGTTAGAATTTGTTTCTTCATCTCTTAATATCTTTATTAACGTCGTATGTGGTAAATTAAGAACGAGATAATTTTTGTTACAGCGATGACGTAGTAAGGCAGGTGAATAGACAATGAATTATGGTATGGTAATTGGATAATTAAGGCATGTGAATGACGTAAGTACGGCGTTACAGTAAGAAGCAAAGCATTGGAATGAGATGATTAAGGCATAGGAAATGAGAGGTGAATTGAGAATTAAAGTATTGGATTAAAATAACCAAAGGCATGGGAATGAGATAAGTAAGCCATGAAAATGAGATAACGAAGGCATGCGAATGAAATAACCAATCCATGAGAATGAGATAACTAATGCATGAGAATGAGATAACTAAGGCATGGGGATGAGATAACTAAGGCATGGGGATGAGATAACTAATCCTTGAGAATGAGATAACTAATGCATGGGAGTGAGATAACTAAGGCATGGGAATGAGATAACTAATCCTTGAGAATGAGATAACTAATGCATGAGAATGAGATAACTATGGCATGGGAATGAGATAAGTAAGCCATGAAAATGAAATAACTAAGGCATTTAGTAACTAATGCATGAGAATGAGATAACTTGCACCTTGACAACCCCCCGCCCACACACACATTTTATAATAAGTGAAATTAAATGATGTAAAAGAAATGAGGACAAATGTTTTACTGTGACAGACTGCAAATTGCCTAAAGACACAATTTAAACTTTGTTTATATAACAACCTCAGCGGCGAACTCATTTACAATTACATTTATACATTTGGCTCTTATCCAGAATGACTAAAGCCACTCAGCATTCAGCATCAGCAGTATACTAATCATTGATAATCTGTCATCATCTGCATCTGTTTCTCACTGGGTCAGGACTTAAATTAGATTATTTTTACGCTTAAATGATTCAAAGGTGACTGTGTGACTTAAACAAAAAACATTCCTCTGAAACGGCTCATGTACAGCAACTACAGTAGACTGATCATGAGAGCAAAAAAGTGGCAAAAGAAAAGAATGAAACCCCCAAAAAAGTACTTCTTATATATATATATATATATATAGTATATCTTTTAAGAATATGAGAAAATAAAAACTTACATATAAGAATATTTCTTTTTTAATTTAAAAACATAAATTTTAAGGTTTTTTGAATAATTGCATTCTTTTTTTGAGACAGAGTAAAGCGACAGCATGGTGTGCAGTAACCGCTTCACAAAGACATGCGGAAGGCGTCAGGAGCAGCGAGATAAGACGGACGACGTGCCAACAGGAAGTGGAAGGAGACAACATCGTCTCCGACATTTCACAGGGAACAGAAACGTTACTGAAGTCTCCGAGGGCTGACTGTTATGTTAAACAAAACAAATACCTGTTAAGTCATGACCTTTATGTCCAGGACCAGTTTGTTGAGCAGTGCGTGTGTGAGCCAAGTCAAAACAACTTGAGTGTTTCATCATACTGAATCTGACTAATAAGACCACAGTGTTGATGAGAAGGCTTTAATTGATGAGTGATTAAGAAAAACAAGCAGGAACAACAATAGTATGTAAAAAAAAAAAAAAAAAACACACACACAAATGAAATGCCTTCATTTTATCACTATTTTCCTCATATACACTTCCATAAGTGGAATGTCTGACAAAACATCGCCATATATTATATTTGTTTAGTTCCACACATTTACATCAGCGTCTGCTGTGTTCCTGAGCTTTATCAGTTTCAGGTTCGGAAAAAAAAGAAACTCCGCTGTGCTCTGGATGAGGTAATCCAACACGCCTGAACATTGTAGAACACGTTAAAGTCTTTCTCTGATTGAATACACGTGTTTAATTCCAGTTACACGTCGTCACTGGGAAGATTCAAACACGTGACTTTTAAGACACTACGCATTAAAAGCGGGATTAAAGCAGCCACGTGCAACTTCATTCATGATGATAAACCGGCGGCCGGACTTCATGACTCAACATAAATCTCATAGCTTGAGTGCAAATGTAAAAGAAAAAATTACAAATATTACATTTCTAATCCTAGACATGCCTTGGCGTGGCTGATTGCGTCTATTCAGGTTATTCAGGAATGCTGATTTTTAAATTTGGTCTAGACGAATTACTCATTTAAAGGTGCGGTTTGTAACACTGAAACATGGTCATCAGGGTCGGACAGTCGTACGAGTTTAAAGGCACTTTAGAATTAGATTTTTTTCTCTTTGCAGGTTTCTGGACCAGAAGTTAGCTCAGCTCCGCCCGTTCTCCTTACGTAAACAGAAACAACAAATGAGCGATATTTATTTTTAACAAAAAACGGTGGATGAGCTAATGAAAAATATTACAACTTGCTCCCCCTGCTGGTGTATCGGTGTAGTGCGGCTCAGTGTTAGTGTCGCTGTATTTCAGTGCAGCACCCGTCATCTAAATACTTACTTACAAGTTTAAACAAACATAATGAGAATCTGTTTCATTGTGTTGTGCAGTTGTGACAACGCTAACCTTCCCTAGCACATCCGAGGGCTTTACCGCCATAACGGTTAATCAGAAAATAATACGTTATCAACATCCAGTCCTAACGCTACAGCATGTGTCAGCCGTGAGCACTAAGGATTATAAAAAAGTCTGTATTTAAAAGAAAAAAATATATATGTATACGCTAGTTTAACTACAGTTACCCGTCCTGGTGTGCGTGTGTGTAAGTGACTCATATTAACAGCTGCGACTTCAAAAGTTCAAACACGGCAGAGAGAGGACGGCGATGGTCCTTCCAGGGTGCCGTTAAGACAAAGTAGAGGTCCAGTTCAGCACCGTGTCCCAACACACACAGCTGTCCAGCTGGCTGATGCTCTCCAGCTCAGTTCAGCTTGGTGATGCTCAGGCTGCCGCTGATCTGGATGGTGTCAATGGACGTCAGCGAGCGCACGCGGTGATAGAAATCAAACAGCGGCTGGCCGTCCACTAAGACACGGAACCTCTGGTGCTCGCAGTGAATCTCTACCTGCAAAGAGAACACAAAACAAGCTGCAGTGTGATATCTACACCATCACCGTGTTTCAGTGCAGAGTGGGCGGGAATTAATCTCAGAATGTATGCGTAAGCTCCGCCCACACTCCCTCGTCTCAAACCTGTTCTTGCACTAAAACCACAGGAAACCACTCCTAACAGGTGTGGCCTAATATCCCAAACAGCAGAGAGTCTCTGTCAAACGAGTGTGCCAATTAGAGGATTAGGCCACGCCCCATTGGGAGAGTTTTTCACTGAAATCAGTTACTGTTTCACAGAATGCCCGTTATGTCAACATCACTTATACAGCAGTGATTTGTTCTATTCTTAACACACACACACTCACACATTTTTGGAAATTCAACAGCTTTAATTTGAATAATATCTAGTGGACATTGTGATGCATACCCTGAACGGTTGTCCCGCGAGGAACGGGAAGAACGCGATGGCCGTCTCCTCGTCCCCCCATGAGCCTCCGACGTGAGCGTTCCTCAGGAGCTGACGATCCTCGAACCTCGCGCTGAGCTCCAGAGCCACGTCGTCACACCCGCACGTCAGGCTGACGTCGAAGCTGACCGATCACATCCGACACAGACACAATCCGTTAACAGTGTGAGCACGAGACGTCACAACAGACTTATCAAAGATTCAAAGGAACAAGAAAAAGGAGGGCGTTTTCCACATTAGGGCCCCGTTTCTGAGAACACTTTACCCCAATCAGTCAGAACACTACAAGCACAACAACAACAATAACCTTCAACATGGCTTTGCGAGCAGCTCTCCTGCTTTTATCATTACTAGAGATCCTTTGAGCTGCCCGTTGGATATTGAGGCCACTGTTTAAAGATGGCCTCAAAAACTTTTAGTTAGTCTTATTAATCTCGCCCCAGCCCCTGACGTAAGCAGTTTTATTTTTCTGGCCCAATGTATTGGTGTTGGTGCTGCCATGGAACAATTTTTTTCTGTCTGAGGGGTGTGGCTTTATCTGTCTAAAGGAAAAAAAATAATTGGTTTGAAATTGAGCTCTGGAACTGTCTTGGTGGAAAAGCGGTTACAATCGTTCCAGGCTCAGAAACCGTGCCCAAGTCCTGTTGAAGAGGCTCTTTTTGTTTAATGTCCACCTGCTGTATCGGAAAATGAGGGGGAAAAAAAGTGTACCCGAGTACGGAGAATATTATTAATGTGACTGCTGCGAGCGATTTCCTGGCACGGTTCAAATCAGGCGTGCCTAGTGTGAAAACGCCCTTTGTCTATTCCGTCCTGTAGGTGCTGATGACAGTGCTCATGTTCTCACCCAACTGGCTCTGGATCCACGATGCCCATGATGGTGATTTTCTTCCCAGGTCGCATCCCACCTCGGATGCTTCCACAAAACGGCACTGCCTGCCCAAAACACATCATGTATTACACAAACAAACAAACAAGAAAAGCAGTACTGTGGTACCTCGGCATATGAACGCACCACCTCATTGATTTCTGACTAAAGAAGTAATATTTTGTGCGAAATTTGCATCGGCATACGAAGCATTTTCGGCATACGAAGCATTTTCCGCATACAAGCGGCCAGACTGAACCAGGCGCCGGGTAAGTTACGTGTACATTCAGGAGCTGTTCAAAACGTGTTTGCGTCAGTGGAAAGCCAAGTTCACGGTTTAGTGAAAACATAGCACCATGGGTCCCAAGTACAGTAGCAAGAAGAAAAAACAGCCATCTTCAGTTTGGTTTTTAAAGCAACCGGTGCCAAGAGGAATCATAAATTATATCATCATATTAGACTTTATTTACATTTTTTTTCTAAATGTTTTGATTGTAAGTAACAGAAAGTAACCTACCAACATTTGTGGTACAAACAGAAATTAGATCTCTGAACGCAGCGGCGATGAAGCTGGTACTGCTAAGAAGCGCCGAGAGATGATGATGGAGATAAAAGTAAAAATATTTGCGAGAACAGCGCGAGGTGAAAAGTTGGCAGAGGCCACTGGAACAAGGACAAGATCATGGAGCATGTTCGTTTTGTAGTGTGTATAGACAATTGTGTTAGTATCCTCGTACCTAGACGTTGCTGTATGGACTTAGGAACGGGCTCTCTGAGCAGAACTCGTTCGTTTGTTGGAGATTTGGTAATATTTTTTTGAGTGACTGGAGCGGATTATCGCCGTTTACATTATTCCCTATGGGAAAAACACGTTTCACAATACGAATTTTCCGCCACCTTAAGGACTCGCCTCCGGAATGGATTAAATTCATATGCCGTGGTTCCACTGTAATGATATCCAGACTGAAGAGTCAGATATTCCGCAGGTCTCCGAGTCATCCACCAAAGCTTTCCAGGCTTGGGTTGAACATGCAGCATAAATTATCCAAAAAAAAATGGTTTCTGTTTCTTATTAATGCCACTATGTCACTCTGGATTAACCACAAACTGACTAGTTTTAGCAGGAAGTGAGTGTGTTACCAGGCTCTGCTGTTCATCCTTGCTGGGGGAACCAAAAGCAGCTTCTCCAAAAGAGCTGTTCAGCTTCCTGTTAGGTGTTCCTGATCTCTGAAACAAACACAAAACAGACATAATCATTCACTTGACTGATTAACTGATTCATTGATTAATTAATTAACTGCATTAGTAAACTTCAGAGCCACACCAGCTAACATTAACATCATAATTATATCCACACAACTCTCTCTCTCTCTCTCTGTCTGTCTCTAACACTCACGAGCTCCTTGCGCGCTCCGACATCCGCCATCTTGGAGGGAAAAAAAGATTTTACAAACTGCTGGAATTTTTTTTTGACAGCAGCCCCACGCGCTCGATGTGATCACGTGACTACTGGGTCGGTTTTTTTTTTTTTTTTACGGCATTCCAAGACATATGAGAGGACGAACTGAGAAAATCAGCCAATCATAGCACCCGGAGGAAACACGTGACCGCGTTTTAGGCGGGGAAATAGATTGATGACGTCAGGTTACATCCCGAATGGCTTCTCCCGGGCTTTAGAAGTACACTGTGTAGGGTGTGGAATAACCAGGCGTCTACGATGTATATAGTGCACTAGGTGTTAGAAAGGTGGTTTTAAAAAAAAACATGGTTCTGTAGATACTGTATATAAACAAACTTTTTTATTTTAATTTTATAATAAAATTTTAATACACAAGTCATCATCTATACCACTTTATTCTGTACATGTTGGCAAGGAGCCTGAATCATATCCCAGTGGCAGGGGTGCCAATCAATCGAGGGGCACACACACACACACACACACACAAAATATTACCAATATTAACCAAATCCAACACTATAATCATATTTTTGTATATTAAAAGAATAAAACATTTAGAAAATATATGTAAATAACGTAAAATATGGAATAAATAGACATTAAACCTCACTTATCCTTCATGTATGACTCCTCTTGGCACCAACTGTTTTAAAAACCAAACTGAAAGTGGCTCCTTTTGCTTCTAGCTACCATCCTTGCTAACATTCTTGGGACACATAGTGCAATGTCTTCACTAAATCAAATTTTACGTGTATGTAAACATACTTGACGAATAAGCCTGATTCTGATTCTGATCTTGCACAAAAAGCAAAAAAAAAAAAAAGAAGAAGAAGAAGAAGAAGAGGAAGAAAAGGAAACTTACTTTGTTTGTCTTTCCACTGACATGTTTTGATCATCTGTATTAAAATAACATCATAAAATAATAATAATCAGACCAATTTGCTTCCAAAAAGTCACAAACACGTTCATGACATATTATTCCTCTTTTTAAACTGGAATGTCTTTTCCTCACCTGACTAATAAGCCTTTACGCTAGCACAAGTCAGCATGGCATTCATATCCTTTCCTCGGCCTGTATCAGCCCAATAGCCTGTAATCACTCACACATGGTGATTTAAAATTTCATTTTACCTCTTAAGCCCACTGGAGTGCCACATGCAGTTAAAAAACGTGTCAATACTGGTGGATTACATGGCCAACAGATGGCGCTGTGATATCATTCTCTATCTATGGTTGTCTATCTTTATTTTATCTTTAGTAAAAAGCGTGTTTACATACAGTAGATGCCAGGCCAGTCAGGCACTAATTAGCACTTTGGGGAAAATAACATAAATTACCTAGCAGTGTGTTTAGGAGGTGGGAGGAAACCAGAGAACCAGTAGGAAACCTATGTGGTCAGTGGTCATAAGGAGAACGAGCCACAGCTGCAAGTTCCGCACTCATAGTGTCACCTCACCTTAGACCTCCTTTCATACAAGACAACTGTAATGTTCTTAAAACTTCCTATTATAGAAATTAATTATCACAATATTGCAGCTAAAATATGAGACAAAACAAGAAGTAAAATAGAAATCACATGTAGAGGAAAGTCCATGATTTTAAGCATCAGTGTGAACCATACTGAACACCCTCACCTTAGTGCATACAACCACTTTCATCGTATTGCACACTTTTACCATAGTACACACTCTCATTATGGTGCACACTCTCACCATAATGAACATTGTGATCTACACGCACACTCTCACACTCTCTTCTCCGAGTGACCTTTACCCTTGTTAAACCATATGTGTGACACACAAGAAGGACTGCACCGCGAGGTGATTTCATCCTGCATGACTGCCAGTCATGGCCTAGAGCCTTTTCAGCCTGGTGTGCAGGAACGATGGAACGAGGGAACAAAACACAATCGTAAACATCTGCTCTCACACATAGCTCGAGGAG
The DNA here is from genome assembly GCA_030347435.1 of Clarias fuscus. Lineage (NCBI taxonomy): Eukaryota > Metazoa > Chordata > Actinopteri > Siluriformes > Clariidae > Clarias > Clarias fuscus. Next base: position 21,358,956 of record CM059227.1, on the reverse strand, counting down.
CTGCATGGCGACAGGTGTCAGTGTTTATGGTTTGTTTATGAGATAAGATAAGATTTTATTAATGCCTGGCAGGAGTCTGACATACCGCAGCAGCTCGGAACAAAACAAGGACAAGATGGAAATACAGATACGGCAGAACTGTGGTTAAAAAAAAAAAAGAAAGAAAAGAAATGAAAAAAAGATAGCATTTTTTTATTTAGCAATGCAGAAGTTTCCAGAAGACATTACTATCTCTTTGACTTCCCTAGGGTGTACGGTTCATAACTATTGCTGGTATGATTAAAAGAACATTGTTCAGAGAAGCCATATGTCTAGACACAGACTCAGACTTGAGACATGGGCCAGACAGGCGTGGACTGAGCTGATGTAGGGGAAGATGGTTATTACTGAGAGAATTTTTAAAACAGACAAACATCCGGCCCTTCCTCCGAGCCGTATATCAGCCGGACAGCTTATTTTCCTCATGAAGACAAAGAAGGTGAGAAATGTGATGAAGAAGGAGAAGAAGTGAAGATAACGATAAAGATAAAAGAAAAACAGAAGGTTCAAAGTTTAAATGATGATGATGTAATTTACATGATGTAATGGCAAAAGTTGAAAGAGTCAATAAAAATGGAGATGAAAAGAAGAGAAAGAAGAAAGGCGTAAGAAGTAACAGGAGAAGTGTGTGTGTGTGTGTGTGTGTGAAGAATACTGTGTTCACTGGAGCATATGTAGGAGTGTGTAAATGGAAACAGCACTTGTTCAGTGAACCCATACTGTGTGTGTGTGTGTGTGTAGCGCACACACACTCACAGGCGTTTCCTTCAGGCCAGAGACAAAGACAATTTGTCCAGCACACACACACACACACACACACACACTCCCCACCACACCACAGGGCTATCTGTCATTTCTTTCCTATCGCACACACACACACACATTTATATACACGCGAGCGCGCGCGCTCTTTGTTCCTCTCTCAGGCCCGAGTTCAGGCCGGGATATTTAAAACACACCGTAAACACGCCGGCGCGCGTGGCAACCGTCGCCATGGCAGCGCGACAACAGCCCGCAGCCCCGGTAACTCCGCAGTGTTTGCCTTGGCGCTAGGGCACAACACTGGCGTTACGTAACGGGAGCGCGCGGCGCGGGCTGGGGCGCGCCCCCGGCGACGCGCACGCAGCGGCGGTTGCTGGGTTACCGGGTCGGAGTTTTTCAAAAACGCAGGCAACAAAAACTTCCTCGAAGGAACATCTGTTTAAGGAAAGAAAAAAAGAAAAAATAGCAAGACAAACGTCCACGCGGGAGCTCTTGACTCACAATTAATTCCTGTTTTCACTCTTTTCACGTTGTATTCCCTTTTATAAGTTCACATTCTTTTTATTCACTCTTTCTTCCATGTTATTCTCACTTTGTTTACTAATAGCTGGTTAAAAAATAATAATCTGATCAGCTTGAATGTAATCAGATTGAATCCCACATAACTGTTATTTCACCAGATTTTGTTTGCACTGGATTTGTGGCTAAACATTAGGAAACTGTACAAAATGTACCTCGTCCCGAGCAAGATTTTGAATCTTCTGTTTATGTTTACGCCTTTGTTTACGTTAAGTTGTATTTCTTTTATTCTCAGACAAATACTGTACACACTCCCTGTTCGGTAATCGGAGAGTGAATCACAGAGGAGAAAGCGCAAAAGTAGAACGAATAAAGATGAAGTTTTGTCTTAAAACGACTCCAGCGTGTTAAAATTCACCGCTGTTTTTTCAGCCAAAATGAAAATATGAACTAATCCCAGTAGAATATATATTCAGTTTATCTTTTCTAATTAATATCTTTTGTGTTTGTTTACATTGAGGCAGTAGCGCGTTAGTAGCTTATTGTAAAGTAGATTATTAAATCCCACACATAACTGTTCATAATATCACTTTTACTCAACATTTAGATTTCACTTATGGTGCAGGTTAAACCTCAGGCAGAGATCTAAATACAGCAAAAGTTTAATTAAATTCTGTACAGAACTTAACTCGCCTTCAAGATTTTGATTTCATTTACGGTGCAGATTTAACTTTAGGCAAATACCTAAGTACTGCCAAAGTTTTATTCAATTCTGTCCAGTCAGTTTTGTGTGATGCTGTGACAAATTCTGGATGGACAGACATACAGACAGACAGACAGACAGACAGATTTTTCTGAGACTGCTTTCAGGCCTTCCAATGAATAAAACTTAAAGATATCGTTGAAAGAGCGAGTTCTGACCAACGTACAGAGTAAACCTTTCTTTTATTTAGATAGACAGTTCAAAATGTATTCATTTTTATTCATTCTTTATCCACATGATATTCACCATTATTGAAACTAAATTCCGATCAATCACTTTATTCACTTGAATTATTTCTTTATAGTTATTTTTGCTTATTCACTTTTTATTCACTATTTATTCCTATTAATTATTTAAATTAAGTTAATTATTTAAGTTCAGCCTTTATTCATTGCATATCCCAGCTTGTTTTCAGTAGGCTGGGTTCAGAGCGAAGTCATTATATGGTGGCCCTGCAGCGAACAGGGTTAAGGGCCTTGCTCAAGGGCCAAACAGCAGCAACCTGGGAGAGCTGAGGCTTGAACCGCCAACCTTCCAGTCAGTAACCTCAGTGCCTTAATATTCTGAGCCACCATGGGCCTCTAATTCATTTATATTTACACTTTATCCACCACTCACTCTGCATTCCTCGTTATTAAATCTTAATTAACTTATTCAATTTTTATTAGTACTAAAAGCAGGATATAAACATGAACAAGGATATAAAGAATGACACTGATCAGCCATAAAAAATAAAATAAAATAAAAAAAACCATGAATAGCACTGATGATCTCATTACAATGGCATCTGTCAAAGAGGTGAGATATATTAGTTAGCAAGCAAATACTTGGTTCCTAAAACTGATGTGTTGAAAGCAGGAGAAATGGGCTAGCATAAGAATTGTGCTGATTGAAGGGAACCAGGTGATAGTTCATGTCTGGAGCTACTGCAATACATCCGTGTATGACTCTACTTTCCCAGAAAGCAATGCTAGTGCTAGCAGTAAAAAAAAAAAGAAAAAGAAAAAAAAAAACGATAGCGGCAAAAAAATGATAGCAGTAAAGCACAACAACAACAACACCAATGCAGAACCTCTACATGTCTTAGCGAGCAGTTCTCCTGGCTTCTCCTGCTATCATTATTTGAAAGCTTTTGAGCTATTTGGAATTGCCTTGGTGGAAAAGGGTGTGAGAGCCACCATGACACCTAAACAGGGATCTTCAACTCCAGTCCTGGAGGGCCACAGTTTGGTGATGCTTCTGCTCAAAAACAGCTGATTTAACTAATCTGGTAATTACTAAGCTTAGTGGGTGCGCTTTGGTGTTGGTGAATTGCAAATTGTTTTGGATACTGGCCCTCTAGGACTGAAGTTAAAGATCCCTGCACTGTGGAATCAAAGCTGGAATGCAGAAAAAGCACAACATCATGGAAGCTATGGTGCAGTGCCAGCACGATGTTCTAGAAGCCATGGCTTGGATGGAGAAGGGTTAGGTTCAAATGGAGCATAGTTTGGCTTGGACAGGGCATGGGACATGGCATGACTTTAGGGCCTGGCATTGCTGGACCAGGTCAGGGTATTTCTGCAGGAGGACATGTAATTACTGGGACAGAACAGGCCTGGCATGATTCGGGCAGAGCACTGCATGCTCCAGATAGACTGTGGCATTATTTGTAGTTGGAGTGGCATGCTGTCTGTTTGATGTTTGTAAGATGCTGTGCTTGGCTGAGACTCAAACCTATCATCTGAAAAAAAAAATCACCTGGGACACGTCTAAACACCATGAAGCATGAAAACAAAAACCATCACATAGTCCTGGACAATTACTGACAATAATTACAAAAAAAGATAGTGATAAGTAGGAACTAAACATGATAACAGAAACCGAAAAGAAGGTTTTAATTTAAAGATGTACAGTAAAGAATGGAAATGGGGGGAGGAATGAAAAGGAGAACAATGTAGAAGAGGGACAAAAAGAAAAGAAATAAGAAAAAACAGTGTAGTAGTACAATAATAAATATTTGGACAGCAAATAGGAGGATGAAGTGAAAGCAAGGATGATGAAAGTGAAAAAGTTGAAATAGTTGAAACAGGATAATGATAGAGAAGAGAAGAATTATGTTTTTAATTGTAGGACGCAATGTAGTGAGTCATGAGGTGCGTGAACACCAGCGCTCAGAGCCGTATAAACGAGAAAGGGAAACCTGATAAATATGTGTGAGTAAAGCCATGAGTTGTCTTGTGTTTAGGTTTGTGTACAGCTACATCCATGGCTACAATACATACACACAAGCACGCACAGACACACACGCATACACACAAACACAGACACGCACACTGCAAAATTACAGAAGAGGTTAGGTGTAAAATGAATTGCACACAATCTACACTTAACCTCAGAATATGTTTATAATCACGAGTGTAGCACTGAGGCACTAAAGCAAAACATTTTACAATCACCACAGCAGCGTGTCGCCAGGCAGATTTGGGAGATGTTCTGAACAGTATCACGTGTGAGCTCTTAAAGAACCAGAGGAACATCATCACATGTGAGCTCCTGGAGAACACGAGAACGAGAGGAACCAGATTACAGATGAGCTCTTAAAGAAGCAGAGGAGCACATTATCACATGTGCTGTCCTGAAGAACCAGAAGAATATTACTCCAGGTAAAAACCAGAGGAACATTATCACATGTGGGCTTCTGCAGTCATCACCTCCATTAATAACGAAAGAAAAAAAACGAAAAAGGGGAAAGAGAAAAGAAAGATAATTACAGACAAAGACAAAATAAAAAGGCAGGAAGGAAAGTCACTTTAAAAAGAAATGGGGGGAAAAGGAAGGAAAGAAATATTTGAAAAAGAATGAGAAAGGGGGAAAGAATGTAAAATAAATAAATAAGTGAATTTAAAACAAGAGAAACATTTAAAAAGAAAAAAACAGACAAAACAACAACAACAACAACAAAAATAACATAAAAACGGAAAAGGTACAGAAAATACAGAATGCATTCACATGTAACCAGTAAGCAGTAAGAAATTAGAGTAAAAGAAAGATTAAAAACGAAAGGAAGAATGAAAAGCTGTGTGTGTGTGTGTGTGTGTCCGGACAGAGGAACACCTAATCATCATAGAGAGTGCGTGAGGCTGTACAGTGCGCGCGCCTGTGTGTGTGTGTGTGTGTGTGTGAGAGAGAGAGAGAGAGAGAGAGAGAGAGAGAGAGAGAGCAGCTACCTGAACACTAGTTTAGTGTGTGTGTGTCCAAGTCGGTGCGCGCGCGCCTGTTTCGGGACAGACAGACCGTCGCGCGCTGGTTTGTGAAAAGAGAGCGAGAGAGAGGACAGAGACAGAGCGAGAGAGAGGACAGAGACAGAGAGGAGATCCAGCTGTGAGGAGACAGGTAACCCGTCCCCCGCGCTTCACTCTCTCTCCTCTGCCTGGAACTCGGACCCGAACAGCACGGAGCAGCGCGCGCACCGACCCGAGTGCGCGCGTGAAACGCAGCCGCGGCGCGTGCCACTTCAGTGCAATGTAAGTGCGCGTGAGAACTTTTTTTTTTCTGTCTAAGCAGCACGTGCACACATCTTAGTTTACTTTACTTTACTTTATTTCATTTGATGGATCTGCGCTTTTCGGTGCAGCGTTTGGAGAAGGAAATGCGCATTTGCATGTGCACGCGCGCTCACACTTACATAGGGTATACATGTATATAAAATACAACATAATATATAATGTCATATGATGCAAAAATAAACGAATTAATTAGTGAATTAATTTCTTGATTGATTGTAAAAGCAAGCAAACAAGTGCATGCATTATAAGGCGTTCATAAAAATGCGTGTGTCTGTTTATCATCCCGAGACCAGGATGTCCTCATATGACGAGGGCAGGACATTTTCTTCCAACTTCATTGTTTATATATCCTCATATGAGGACTGTTCGATAATAATTCTTCATCCTGGTTGAAGACAATGATTAATCAGCTATGAAGAAAGAGAAACAGTCAGTAGAAATCCGGCTCTCAAGAGGTTATTATTATTATTATTATTATTATTATTATTATTATTATTATTGAGGTTATTATTATTATTATTATTATTATTATTATTATTATTGTTGTTGAGGTTATTATTATTATTATTATTATT